>PVKC010030919.1:0-14686 GCA_004027635.1 Crocidura indochinensis
TTCCACAAGAGGATAAAGAAGATTCCTATATCTCAATGATCTTACTCAGCTTCCATGGTCTGGACTCACTAATCAAGAGATGCCCAGCAAGCAAGTGGTAGGATGGATGGGAAAACTAAGCCCAACTTATTCCTACTTACAAGGGACAAATCTCCATGGTCAAGGTAAGTGCTGGTTCAGAGTGGAAGCCTGGAAAAGAACCTAACAGGTTAACAATTGCCTGAGAAAAGGCAGGGGTAGCTGTACTTATATCAGACAACATGTACTTCAAATTAAAAAGGGACCAAGATGGCCATTTCTTAATAATCACAGAATCCATCCATCAAAAACTATTCACACTCCTCGACATAAAGCAGATCCAAGAATAAAGACATTTGTATATCATTTTCCCAGAGGAGCATTTTGGAAATCACAACTCTCAGTTTTAACAGAAGAAATCAGAAAGGAGACATTATAGCAATGAATATGTGGCTTATCTAGAGTGCAGAGGATGAAGTGTCCCTCTTGGGGTGGGGCACAGGAGGCCCGACACAACTCAGAGAGAACCAACTAAATGAAGAATTGTTATGATGCAGGGAACCACTTCCGGAAGTGATCCCTGGGTGCAGAGCTGGGACTAAGGCCTGAGCACCACAGGATGTGGCTCCCAAATAAAGCAAACAAACACAGACGCCTAGAACTACAAAGGCAACTGGAGGGAAAGTGTTTGTGTTGATGGTGGAACAACACTGAAACTTGGATGGTGGGAATAATGGGTATTATAGGCATATATAAGTGCAAAGTTAAATCTCTGAATTTATTTAATGAACCAATGATAAATCATTAACTTCTTAAAAGGCAATTTTCAGAGATCTGGTTCTTTAAATTTAGTTAAACAAGGAATCTTTTGAGGTAAAAATGACCTGTTGATAAATTATATCTGATATCCACCAATGTAATTATTTTAAAAATCTGGGTGTGTCTTTTTTCAGAGACTAATGTTTACAAAGTACATTACAGTAGTACTAATGATTAGCTTAGGAAGTGCCCAGAAAAATAACATAATAATAAATGGAGAAATTATAGACAATTACTTGGTAAAAATAGCTACATTCAACAACAAGCAAGCTCAAAGGTGAAAGTATTATGCTGCAGTGCTTCAAGGATTATAAAAGCCTTTTTAACAGACTTCTTTAAAAGCAAAATACATAGAAATTAGTTTTTATCTTTCAGTTCCCATTTTCTAACAGATGCTTTCTCCTTATTGATGTTGATACTAGAGGCATAAGATGAAGGAGAATCCTCCTTCTCAGAAACATTTGTCCAGAATATTAGTGTGATGGACAAGTGCACTATCTCTGACTATTTTATCAGCTTCTCAATCTCACCTTCACTGTTCTGTAGAATAAATACAGCCTTTAATCTTGAATTTTCAGACTTCCTCTCCATCCAGTTTCTCAAGTGCCTTCCTCAGACAATCATGCTCTGCCATGCTGAGCTGATTGGCGCTGGAAGAGATCAGTTTGACAGGAGAGGAGGGATGGGTCCCAACTACCTCTCCTACTTTATCCTCTATCCCCAAGATCTGCTTCTTTGAGGCATGCTTTGAGCAATAAGGCAAAACTTGGGCTTTCCAATTAGACAAAAGGAGGCTCCCGTCATGGTGCTCTCCTCAATAGCTGTATGACCTTTGGGACCTGCCTTCAAAGCTCTGATGCTTTTCCTTCCTTGTTAGCTAGTGGTGACAGATCTTCCTCAGAGAGCTGGCATGAGGGCCTGGCCCCTGAGCCTCTGTGAGGAATGGATGTATTATCTTCAGCCACTATCATCTGGGACTCAGCACAGAGAGTGACCAAATGTGAGTTTCAGGGTCCATTCTTCTCAGGCCCATATGTTCCCCCAGGGGATCTGGGCAGAGCCACTGAGGCACATTAAGTTATTTCTGAAGAAATAACTAAGATTTGCAGTAACAAAGAGAATACTTAAGTGTTTAAGTGGAGACTCACACGCACACCCTTCCTTCAACACCCTGTTGATGATCCTCCTAGCTTTTTCCTGAATCTTCTCTAAGCTAGCACCCACCAGAGGACCCACTGTTTACCAGTAAATGTGCAACAGAGTAAACATGGTGAAGAGCACAAACGTGGCTTCTAGGAATTCAGTGTTCAGGGGTTAAGAACTGGTTTCCAAAATCCATTCTCTGCTATTTGTTGACCACTCAACTGACTTCAACTTAGCACTTGGCACAATTGCTGCATCCTAGGAACCAGGGCATGATGACAGAGCACTGATGTTTAACTTAAGCAAGAAGAAAAGGCAAGTAGATAAATAGATACAAAATAAACCCAGCTAGCAAGTCCGAGTGAAGACCAGGAGAAGCCAAGGCCAATGGAGGAAATGGAACAGGAACCATCATCTGGGAGGGGTGACATTTGCTCCTTGAAGGGTACAAGGCTATCAGGGACCTTCAGGAGAGCTTAGTGTAGTCCCTGTGTTGAAGCTGCCACCCCAGGGTCTGACTAAACAAGAGCTACCTTAAACAAAATCCTGTGTGTGGGGCCGGAGAGATAGCATGGAGGTAAGGAGTTTGCCTTTCATGCCAAAGGTCAATGATTGGAATCCCGGCATCCCATATGATCCCCTGTGCCTGCCAGGGCGATTTCTGAGCATAGAGCCAGGAGTAACCCCTGAGCACTACTAGGTGTGACCCCCCCCAAAAAAAATCCTGTATGTAAATTTTCTCCAGACTTCCCTGACTTGGGGGTTCACTTCAGTCCTATCACACAACCATATTCTTTCCCCTTCAGGCTTCTATGGATACTGAAGAGATGGGGAGCCTCAACTAAGGATTATCAGTCAAAAGGACTTTGGTTTAGTTCTCAGGCCTGTGAATGCAGAGCTGCTCAGGCCCTGCAATGTTGGGGATACCTGGAAGTCCTCAGGGTCACAGAGCAACAATACTCGGGGATCCCCAAAAATGTACCTGGTGATACTCAGGAATTACCTGGTGCCAGGAATTAATGCAGGTCAGGTTCTTACTGGTCACTAATTTCTGCACCATCTCCCTTACCCTCTGCTGATTCTTCACAGTTACAAACTCATCCTGGGAGCTATGCTGTGTTTTATTTTATTATTTTATTTTGGTTTTATTTGGTTGACCTGTGCTCAGGTCTTACTCCTTCCTCTGTGCCCAGAAATTGCTCCTGACAGGCTTGGGGAGTCAGCTGATGTACAAATGATCATCAACCCCAGTCAACCACTACCAGGCAAACTGCCTCCCTGCTGTCTACCTCTCTGGCCTGAGAGTTTTATTTAGCTCAAGGTGAGAGATTTAAAGGTTCCAGACAATACCTGGGGAATATGTATTTATTTACTGTTGACTTTCGTTGTTAATTCGGAAGGTCCTGGCATGGTTGTCAGGAGGTTCCTCTAGTGAAACTTGCAGAATTCTGCAGTGCCAGGGACCAAATATAAAGGCCAACCTTTGAGTCTTCTTCCCAACTCTAATTTACTATTTCCAAAGCATGTTCAATCCAATCTGGCTCTCATCCTACTCAAGCTGGAAACTCTAAGGCTATGTTTAGGCTCCCTCTTAACTTTTCTGGGTCTTCTGCTTAGATTGGGGTTTGCTAAGGCATCTTTTGAGCAAGATTTTCTTTGCAATCTAGAGATGCACAGAAAGAAACATCAAAGGTGCATCAAAAGATGCACTTTTTGAGCAGGACTTTTTCTATGCTCCCACATTACTGTAGACTGTTCGACTCTCACCGACCTGGCATAAAACTCACCATAAGCCACAGACCATGGCCTAGAACCTTCCTGCATAATACACTCTAATGTGCTAAGAACCTGCCTTCTCTGAGATGGGCCCTGGTTCCAGTTCTTCCAGCTATACCTCCTATGTTTTTCATCTCCCCCCAAACATACAGAGAATAAACATCAGTTATCAAGAGGAACAAGTCCATCAGGGTTCTCTGGAAAATACCAGACCATGCTACACAGATAAAGAAATGGTTGTATGTCTGCATATCTTCACGGATTTTCAAGTGAGTTTGGAAATTCCCTTAAGTAAGTTTCTGTACTTTGGAATGGCTTCTTCAGAAATCTTCCAGAAAAAATACCAAGTTAGAGATATTTTTCCTTATAAATAGAATATAAGCGTCTCACATAGAATATATCGTAATATTCTCTGAGGTAAAAAGCTGAGAAATCATGATAGATAGCTCCCCAATGTTCTTCCTCAGAAACACAGCACTTACAGGCAAATAGCATCATTTGGAGCCTAAAGAAAAGGTTGAAGGAATTCATCTGTGTGAAACGACAACCAGACAGCCATTTTATTTGGCCTAAAATGAAGTAACATTTTATAGGACTGAACTTCAGTTTCATGAACATTGTAATGAAAACAAATGAGTGACTCATTTTATGCTTTGTGGAATATTAAAATAAGAGCCCCCACGACTGAAGGAGACTTTTGTGGTTTCATAGTCAAAAGTTCTAAGTGTAGAACTGTGAGCTCTTCCTGTTCTGCCTTTCTTTAGGGAAGCATCCTGGTTTATTAGTGTAGTGGGGAGGGTTTACTGGGTGCCAGAGATCAAACGTGGGGTCTTGCACATGCCAGACACATACTCTACTACTGAGTCAGATTCTTGCCCTGGTGAACCTTTTCTGCCAGATGGGATTCAGGATGGTATGGTGACAAGTTGCCCATCAACACTAGGAATAAAACCAAATGCTTTATCAAACTGAGACAATAGAGGATTCACTTTAACTATGGAATGGACTGTTTATTTATTTTTTTAATTTAGACAGCAAGCAGTACTTTGGTGAATATTTTTCATGGTCAAGCTAGAAAAGAGTGTTTTTCACAAAGAGGTCTTTGAATGAGTGAGGAAACTAGTAGTTCTCCATAATAATGATGTGGTCTCCTTCAACCTGGACCTTCCTTATTCTCTGAAGACACTTTCCTGGGGGTCTGGGGTAAGGACAGGAGAGTCCATGAGAAAGAAATTACGCTCAGACCTCCAAAGACTGAGGCAATGGGACACCAGGCAGGAAGACCAAGATCAGAGGCCCCGCCTTTCAAGGCTGCACAGTGCTTGTATATAGTACTGAAAAGTCTTAACTCCTCTCTGCACTAAACCCAGTTATCCCAGTCCCCTTCCTAGAAAGATAGCATCATAAGTGGCCTTCTTCTGAAAGACGATCCAGGGGCCATGGCACTTTGTCTCAGTTGTGGCTGATCCGAGTTCAATCCTGGTACTACAGATGATGCCACTGAGTCCTGATAGGTGTGATCTCTGAGCACAGACAGAGCTAAAACTAAGGCCTGAGCCCCAAACCATAAATAAATAAATATAGCCTTCAGTATTGGGGGAGTGCTTTAGGGATTCTTTGCTGCTTTGGGAATCACAGTTCTGGCTTCCTCCAAATCTGCCCATCTAGTTATTAATTTTCTTTCTCAGCAACTTCACTGTCTCTGTTTCTTCAGGGATGTTCCTCTTTCTGCTCCCATGAGACCTGTCTTCTTGCCTATCCTGAGTGGGAAAGGCAGGATAAAGAGAAGGGATGTAGATAACTTCTGTGACTAACCTCTGCTCTTGTGCTGCTGCCTCTCCAGTGCTGAGGCTGGCCTGAGATCACAGGCCCACAGCACCTGCAAAGGGCAGCCTAGTACTGTATGTGAGCCAGTTCCTAGGAAGGGAATAGAAAGGGTTATTGAGCAGTAGGCCAACAAAGATCCTTAATGAAGCAAACACATCCAAATACATAAGAAAAGAGCATCTGAGGAAAACATACACACAGGGAATGAAATACCTATCCACTAAAGGTCACAGAATCAGAGATATTCCGGGCTTGTCACCATGACTCCAGCCCATGTGTAGAGATGAGGTTTAGCCAGTGTGGCAATGAGAAAGTCAAACCTCTTACTACTCAGACCAGATTCTAACTACGTTATTCAGTGTTGAGTTCAGTCTTTCTAAAATAAGGAAAGCACTGCCTGTGTTTGGTTGCTTTCTCTAACAAAGCGTGAGTCTGTGACTTTTATTAGTTCTGAATGAGCTCACTCTGTGAAACAACAACCACAGACTGTCCCTCTGATCTTCTATATTCCAGGGAGGATGAAATTTATTTAGTCAAGTATTGATGAAAGAAAGGCTAAATTTTTATTATGCACAAACCAATGTAAAGTGTTCTTAAAAATGAATACAGAGGAAAAGTCATCTCTGCTTGTACAATTCCATAATTACCTGGTTTTCAAAAAATTTCTGTTTCCTTCCAATTCCATTAGAATATAACTATTGTAGTATCACCCATAGATAAAATCTGAGAAATAAAAGTAGAGTTAAATTTCTTTTTTGTTGCTGTAGGATTTTTGTTTGTTGTTTGTTTGTTTGTATTTTGAGCCACACCTGGTGATGCTCAGAGGTTACTCATAACTCTACACTCAAGAATCACTCCTGGTGATGCTTGAGAAACCAAATTTCTGCTGGGATTGAGCCCAGGGTGATGCGTACAAAGCAAGCACCCTATTGCTCTATTATCACTCCAGCCACAGATAGAATCAAATTTCAACTGGTTTCTATGTTAGTGGGAGACAATACCCTCAATCAAAATAGCTATTAGTGAAAGAGGCTCAGATCAGTATTTCAGAGATGCACCTCATGGTCCCAAGTTCTTTACCCACACTTTGTATTTGGAGTCATTTGATATGTCCTATAGACTCAGTCCTGTATTAGCTCCAGAGCCCTTGGAAGAAATATCTAAGGGCGTGGCACCTTGGATGAGGGTAGCAGGGGCAGGGAGCACAGTTTATTTATTTACAGCTTCTGTGATCTCAGAGATGGTCTTAAGACTTAGTTTTTCCTAGTTTCTGGAGCTCAGAATTTTAAAAATACAAGTTGTGAAAATTCTGTTTTGGAGATTGTATCTGACTGATCATGGAATTGATCCATTTTTGACCATATGTTGTACCAAAATAACCAGGTCTACTTTCTCCTCTCAAAGTCCAGCTAAAAGAGTCAGTAAAATCCCAGGAATGGGAGCTACCTGATAAAAATGGCTGAGGAAACAGTGTCCTAGTGGACACTGTGGCCCAGAGACCAAGCTCATATAATTTTCTGGTAAATTTTTTATTTTGTGAATAGTGTTTGCTTTGTTGGGTTGTGAAAAGAAGAAGGTAAGGTGATGGGAGGTAAGGAAGGAAAGGGAAAGGAGTGGAGAAAGTGAAAGTTTGGGAAGGAGAGTTGGAAACCCCAGGACATGACTCAGGTAAAGCAACTGTCTTGCCAAAACTCTATTCACAGCATTGGCTACATGCAAAATAAGATCTTGCAGTCAGGACCTCTGGTGTCACAACAAAGTGTACCATCTCTCAAGCCCAACAATCGTGTGTGTGTGTGTGTGTGTGTGTGTGTGTGTGTGATCAGCACAACTATAGTGTACTCCTCACAGCCACCAAATCAATAATTTAAAGGGAAAAGAAAGAGGAAGGCTTGTTTTGTTTATAGAAAATGAAAGAGGAAGAGTGGACTATACTAGAATCTATATGGGGGTGCAAGGAAAAAGCAAAGGCAGTCCCTAGGCTGAATCTTGGTGCAAGACAGAGCCAATGGGACCCTCCATCTGCTCCTACACATTGAAAGGCAAAGGAAGTCTCCAATGCGCTCTTCAGCAGGTTTGGCCAGCCTGCTCCAGGCACCAATCAGTGCTGACATGGAAAAAAAATTATGTGTAAAACACAGCTTGGTCAGTTTCTCGGTTTCTGCCAATCCCTGGACATTGTCTCCCAAGACCCCTGCCTCATTTCTAGCTGACTAGTAAAGCTTTGGAAGGAAGAAGGGTATGGGGAAATTGGAAGGGATAGAAAAAGTGATCTGCCTCTCTCTCTCTGTCTCTCTGTCTCTCTCTCTGTCTCTCTCTCTCTCTCTCTGTCTCTCTCTCTCTCAGCTGAGTAGAATGAGATGCTGTGTAGTTTTAGGGTTGCCCTCAAGGCAGCAGCTTAGCTCAGAGACATCCAATTCTTCTCTGGGGAGAGGCTGAGATAGTTATGTCTATTCCTTCTGGGAATGTTTCCCAAAAGTGGGAAGTCAAGTTCACACTGTGAGGCAAACTCAGCAGACTCCTGGCCCTGACCTGAATGAGCCCACTTCTGAGAAGTGGGACTCAGGGGCCTTCTGGGTCCTGTGGCATTAGCATTGGCTCACCAACCAATTCTACAAAGACTGATTGGTTCCTTCCTCCTGGGATGACTGCAGATCCTTGACAGGGAAGACTGGGAAGGAGACAAGCAGGTTGACGGCCCAATCGCAGGGAACCCCTCATTTCTTTGTGGGCGGAGCTTCCACGAAGCACTGATTGCACCTCATTTTGCTTTGATCAAGGAGGAAATTAAGGGTTTGCGTGTCCTCTCAGTTCATGGCCCTTATTGAAGAATTAGCCACTGCTAAACCCTGTGACCCCTCTCTTGCTCAACCCCCTATATAAAGACCTACATTCATCCTCTTGGGTTCTGTCTTTCCACTACATCTTGCATTTTGGCAGTACAAAATGAGAGTCTGTGACCTGCAAGAAGCCTAGATACCCTTTACTTAGCCGCTTCTATTACATTGTGTCTTCCCACTGAGGAAAGTCACTTTGGCACCTTTCAAAATATTTCTCAGTGAATGTTGTGTTTCCGTGAAGGAAGCGCCCTTTTGGCTGTTTTGGAGGCAGAATGAGGTGGATCTCAGAGATGTAGACATAAATAGAATTCAATCTGTCTTTAGCTTGAAGCCCATCTTTCTTACATTATCCTGGGAAATTCTGGCATCATAACTTGAAAGCATCGGCTCCACTGCATCCACATTTCTGTCAAACACTCCAGGATGTGCCACTGAACATATTGAATTGAGACTCTCTGGTATGTGCACCCAAAGCAAAACAACTACCCAAACTGAAATCCTGTTTCTCCCTTTTCTTTTCCTGGTCTGACATTCTCGGAATCCATTATTACTCGTACTGCAGGAAGTTTGCTTGCAAATGAGCAATATCTTATGATTCTTTTGTATTGTATAAACCTGTTCCTTTCGACTCTGGTGTGTGTTTGCCACTACACTTGCATGCTGAGATCTGGTTCCTTAACTCTGAAGGCAAAGTTGAGCAGAGGGCACATGGCACCTCCTGATGTCACCCTAGGCCTTCCTGCAGAAAACAATGTGCCAGGAACAAATTTGCTTCTGCTTTTCAGGAAAACACAGCAGAAGCAGAACTGGAGCTTTTAATGTAGCCAAAGACATGAAGCCAACAGATGTCCCTGTTTGTTCTTTGCTGACTTTATTTTTCCCAACAAGTTTGCCCCAGTGTTAAGAAACTTGGGCCTTCAACCAATTCCTCCCCTTTATCGTCTGCTAACTGGAAGGATCAGGTGCAGTTCAACAGCTACAAGATGGAGAAGTCTTGTTCCAACTAGTGAAAACTCTTTAACCCTTTCGTCATAAGCAGAAAATTTATTTTTTATTTTCACATTTTGTTTTATTGGGGTGGTGGATAAATCAAGCTCAGCAATGTTCAAGGCTGACTACTTCTGCTATCTACAGGGGTCACTCCTGGAAGTGCTCAGGAGACCATATGTATTGCCAGGATTAAATCCAAGGAAGCAGGTTAAGGTGCCCAGAACTTGCTCTCCAGTCCCTGCTGTAGTTTTTTGGTGTGTGTGTGTGTGTGTGTGTGTGTGTGTGTGTGTGTGTGTGTGTGTGTGTGTGTGCGCGCGCATGCGCGCTTTTAAGTCCTTTATAATGGAAGGAAAATAAATCCACAATTGCAATTGCCCAAGCCTCACATGATATTCCTTCCATTCCAGTCTTCCTAAAATGTAGTCTCACACCAAAACATGGAATCTCAATGCCCCTAGTTGATGATTCAGTTCAAACCTCACCACCCAGCATCAGGGTGGTTTTAAGATGCTTAAAGTGAGAACTGGAGCAATATGCAGCAGGTAGGGGGCTTGACTTGCACGTGGACAATCTGGGTTCATCCCAGTATCCCAGATTGTCCCCTGAGCCTGCCAGGAGTAATTTTTGAGCACACAGTCAAGCATAACCCTTGAGTGCTGCTGGGTGTGGCTCAAACAAACAAGAGATACTCTTGTTTGATAGGCTCTTCCTATCTTCCGTTTGAACTGATTAAATCACCCACCATGTAATCTCACTTCTTGGAGCATCCATTGCTGGCATCTACACTCCAGTCAGCAAGCATTAGCTGGTAGGGCTCAATTATAGGAAGCCAAACCTACTTGAGATTGTGTCTGCAGAAAGGGATCTGCTTTATGGGGTAATAAATGACTTCTAAAATTGCTTATAAACTGGAGACTAGAAGTTGCTCTTCCAGGAAAAACTAAACCCTATGGAGTCCTGATGCGGCCTGGCCTGGCACTGACACCCCAAACAAAGTACCTCTCCTCGGATCTTTCTGCATTTCCCTCCTTTCATCTTTCCTTTTTGGATTGTCATCTAGGGTCAAGGCATCTGTTGGCAGCAAGTCAAGAACTTCGCAAAATGTGCAAAATGAAGGTAACAGCTATCAGGCCTTTGCAGTATGATGGAAATTTCCACTAGAAGGAGGTGAGAGTTGATTCTGAGCAAGAAAACCTCCAATCTATACCACAGCTCCCTTTAGAGGGTTCCCTGTCACTGGGCTGCTGCATCTCCTGATTCCCAGTTCAGACATCCTGACTTTCTCACCACATCTCTGCTGTTTAGTACTGAAACAATTCCTCCAAGTAAACTGTGTCCACAACCTATTCTTTTCCTCTTCTTTTTCTCACATCCTTTGCAGGCACTTTTAAGGTAGAACTTCTCCAGCTCTGATATTCCCTTCATAGAGGAATTTGTTCCCACACATAGAGGAACAAAGGACTCTTGCCCAGAGTGTCTGCTCAATGCTCTCTGGCTCCCTGCCAAGCTCCCTCCACTCAACACAGTTCAGCCTGCCTCACAGGTGGGAGGGTTCAGGGTGGATTTCCAGTACTCTTAAAACATGCTTTTAAGATACAGATCACTTCTCCTCTTCTTGTTGTATGTTTGGTTTGGGAGTCATGTCTGCGTGTAGTTCAGGACTTGTTCCTGGCTCTATGCTCAGGGATTACTCCTAATGGTAACAGGGGGACCATATGCAGTTTCATGAATTTTATAGTATACAATTAAGGTAAAGTGCCTTAACCTCTGCTTATTTCTCCAGCCCCAGACAAAACTCTTCTCTTATACACAGCTTATTTCTATTTCATTTTCTTATTGTACTGACTAGGGCCTCTAAGCTGACTACATATAATGTTATATTTTCGGAGGGAATTTGATCTGCATCAAATAGCATGATAGATTTATTAGAAACTTGTAATGGAACTTATCTAAATCACAATTCCAAATTTTCCCAGTTCATAGCTTATCTTATGAACTTACTAACAACAATAATAATAATATTCATTTATCTGGTTCATGAAGAGGAACTAAATAACTTCTTCAATTTACCTTGTAAATTAGGAATATGTACAATACAGAACACATTTCTGATCCAAATATTTCCTCCTGTTCCCAAAAGAAAATTAATTATGTTGATCAGTAATCTTCAATTAACCAGATTCACACTAATTAGCTACTCACTTTTCTTCAAAAGTTCTTGACTCTGGAGGCTATTTGAACTTAAGATTTTTCCGAAGACTCTAGTATGAAATGAATTCTACAACTTCCTTGTACAAGTAATTAGATTTTCATATTCTCTTTTAAATCAGAAAATCACAAATATTTATTATTTTCTTTTATTACCCCATGACCTTTTCATGCTGATATAAAATTGAAAAGGAGAACTAGGAAATGGTAACTTTGTGCAATTATACTGAATATTCCTACTAACTTTACATTCTTGCTCTTGTGGAAAAGGATATTGTTTTATTTCTGTCTGAGTTTTTGCTGAAATGTTAACTGTGTTCTCAATAAAATAAGCCTCTTATTCTAGAACAACCATCATATGTGTTTTGGAAACAAGATAGCCAGCATATAGACCTAAGTTTTCTATCTTTCATGAGTTAGAAAATTGGCTTTGGATAAATGTGTCTGACACATCTGACTCTAAAAATAATTTCTGGCTTGCTTCCAGGTTAGCCTTCTGAAATTATATAATTTTAACAAGTTATTAATATCACTCAAAATTTCTCTTTCAGTGCTGTTTTTAAATTTCAACAGTGCCTCCCCCACTATCTCTAAATAACCCTGGACTCTTTAGGGGGTCATGTCTAGAAAAGGCACAAATTGATTCTCTGATCAGCAGTAATGGGTATTTTATGGTGTTCACATAACTCTCCCCTCCAAGCCCACCACTTTCAAGAACCTTACAATTGATCTACTATCTGTTCTGAATTCCTTGTTTGTTTGTTTTATTTTATTGGAGAGCCATGATTTACAATACTATTGATAATAGTTTCATTTACATAGTGTCCCAACACCACACCTTTCACCAGCATCCACACCCCTCCCAAACTGTTCAGTATCATAATCCCCCATACACACACACACACACACACACACACACACACACACACACACACACATACACACACAACACATCAGGGTAAGCACAGTTCTGTAGAAATGTCCAAACACAACTGAACTGATTTTTATTTTTCTTTGTCCCCACCACTGTTTTTTAATGCAAATATAACCTCCAAGATGACTTTAGTTTTTATTGTTGGCATCCAGGTTCACAATATGTGCCACAATTCAGCCTAACCAATAGCTTTGGTTCGTTGCAGCTCACCTTGGTGAGGGCAAATTATACATAGGGCTCATTTTGCCACAATTTATATCAATTGTCGACCAATAGAGGTACTCCCAAGGGGCTAAACTAAGATTTGCTGCTTCTTGGACTGAATAGATGCAAGAGAATTTAAAGACCTCACGAACAAAGGGGACTTTTAGACTACATAATTCCATGTGGTCTAAACAAAAACAGTAACTTAGCTTTCTAAGCACCTATAAATGCCAGTTAAAGTAAGACTTTAAGACAAAAGATGAAAGGGTAAAATCTGTTCTTACCAGCATCTAATTATTAGCCTAATTTTTACTCCTAAAGTAAAAATAGGCACAAAGATCATCTATTCATTATTTTTATATATGAACAAGGAAGGTAAGCTACTATCACTGTGCCTATAAAGATGATTTAATATCATCTAGACCTTAAGCCATATTTTGTCCACATTTAAACATTAAGTTAGATGGAGCTTCAGGCTAAAATTTTTTTATTTAAGAGTCAAATTTTAAATTATTTCCAAGTTTTGAAGAATATGTCCTTTCCTTTAGAAGAGAAGATATATATTCAAACATGAGTGTCGTATTTTATCATTACTATCAGTAACTGGACTGTAGTCATACAGGACTGTGTGTGTATCTTTGTGTATGTCTGTGCTCAAACTAATACCTGATGTTAAGAACTTATGCTTTAAAAAAGGCCAGTAGTTTTCTAAGTGTAAAATATCATCAAGGTCTATTGACTGACCATTGCAAGTGATTTCAGTCATTCCCTTATTACTGAAAAAAAAAAAAAAAAAGCACTGATCAACTTGCTTTTAACGAAAATAAATGAAGTTCTTCAAACATGATTGTTTCAATGAAAGGTCAAAATATCTTATTCCCATCTCTAAAAAACACTGTATCCTAGCCTTTGCTGAGCTAAACAGCAAAAGAGTAGCATTTTTAAATAAAGGATACAATAATTTCCTAACAACCTTATGACTGGAATATTGAAGAGCCTAGTCACTAACAAGTCACAGAAAAAACCTGAATGGAAATGTCAATTTGAATGTTATATAGGAATTCATTTAATAGTATATAAGACAAAAACAAATAAGTTGTATCTGTTTTAAACAATGTTTTGAGGAGCCGAAGAGATAGCATAGAGATAAGGCATTTGTCTTTCATACAGAAGGTCATTGGTTCGAATCCCGGCGTCCCATATGGTCACCCGTGCCTGCCAGGAGCAATTTCTGAGCATGGAGCCAGGAGTATCCCCTGAGCACTGCCAGGTGTGACCCCCCCCAAAAAAAATGTTTTGAGGGGCTGGAGCGGTGGTGCAAGAGGTAGGGCATTTGCCTTGCACTGTAGGGTGCTTGCCTTGCACATGCTAACCTAGGACAGACTGCAGTTCGATACCTCGATATCCCATATGGTCCCCCAAGCCAGAAGCAATTTCTCCTGGCGCATAGCCAGGAATAACCATTGAGAAACACTGGGTGTGGCCCAAAAACAAAAAAAAATGTTTTGAATATTTCACTTTTTAAATAAATGAGTATGCACTTATCTTTGCTTCACTACTGAAATTATTATGGGTATGGCTGTAGTTTTGCTAAGGTGATATGAGATTTAAGTGTGAATAACTGATTATAGGGAAAGAATATATATGTAGATGAAAAGGCAAAGAAAATATGCTTGCTCATTTGCTCACCACTGGGGATGCAATTTCAGAATAATAAAATTAGCAAGAGTAGAGTAGATAGAGCCACCACTAATATTTTTGATATTTTCAAATACTTTTTCACTGATCTAAAAATATAGAAAACTTTTTCAACTTAAAATATTAACTGTAACCTAAGCAAAAATATCAGCCATTTGCATTTTAATTAATTTTATTCCATTTTTCAATGGTTAAGTTTAAAATGAGTTAAAACTATGCTCTGCTACAT
>PVKC010030920.1:0-14676 GCA_004027635.1 Crocidura indochinensis
GAACCACGGTCGTGATCTTTCCTTGGCTAGCGCTTGCAAGGCAGACACCTTACCTCTAGCACCACCTCGCTGGCCCCTGAGTTTTTTTTTAACTTAATTTATTTATTGATTGGTTGGTTGGTTGGTTGATTGGTTGTTGGAGCATGCCCAGCAGTGTTCAGGTGTTATTCCTGGTTCTGCACTCAGAAATCCTCCTGGCAAGCTGGGGGACCACATGGGATGCCAGGAATCAAACCCAGTCCCACCTGGTCGGCCACATGCAAGGCAAATGTCCTACTGGTGTGCTATCCCTCCAGCCTAGTGTTCATACTTTGCATTTAAAGCCTATATTCTCTCTATCAATTCAGATTACTCATTTCTGGTCAGATCTAAATCAGTCGGCGCTAGAGTCAGGCATACAAAAATGCCCACGGCTTTCTGGTAATCTGGTAAAGCATCACTTCTAAGACAGTTTCAGAGAATTTCCAAGACCACTGTTTACACTTTGTAGAACAAGTTAAGTTTTTAAATTTTTTAAAAAATTGTCTCCCTTTCATAAGAGAACTCCTAGGAAACATGACCTCTGGGAAAAATAAAAACCACAGACCCCAAAGAACATTCACCATGAATGAAGAAAACAGAAAGAAAAGAAACAGTTGGTGATGAATATACTCTTTCGCTTTCAGACAAAAGGTCATAGGGCTATACTTCATATTTGAAAGAAATGACATTTTGATGACTTGGCCTTTCATATAATCACATGCTCTGTTGTGCACTTCTCTGTGCAACGCACTCTCCAACACAGAAAACCAAACAAGGCTTCCTCCACACTTCTGTGGGACTTTCTTCTGGTAAGCCATTGAGAAGACTTTCTAATCCTGTCCTCCTTGATTATTTGCTCATGCCCTACAGGTGGGCACTGGATTCTTGGATCATGGGATGAGTCTATGATGTGGTCCCTCAACTGGTAATAGTTTGTTTATAGTCAAGTCATTAAAGATGCAAAGAAGGAACGGGGCAATTAGAGATATACAGGGGTCTCTGAGAATGTCATGAAATTCACTGGGGATTCTGAGTAGGTGCCCAATTCATAATTTAAAAAAAAATCAGAAAAGCTTCCTTCCCTGAGAGTGGAACCCTGGGTGATTGAGGATACATAGAAGAAAGGACCAAAATTCAGGCCAACGGGTCAGAGTGATAGCACAGAGGGAGTGCATTTGTCTTGCATGCAGCCAACCCAAGTTCAGTCCTCAACCCCTCAACCCCATGCAGATACCCCAGAGGCAGGAATAGCTCCTGAGTACCACAGGGTGTGGCCCAACAACTGAAAAGCAGGAAAAAAAAATCAGGCTAAGAGACAAGTTTGAAAGAGCCAATAATGAAAAAAACCAAGATGGAAAATCATCAAACTAATCTTTGAAGATATTTAGCATTCATTGGCAAGAACCACTCTAGATGTGTGTGTGTGTGTGTGTGTGAATGTCAGCAGAGGGGGGTTGAAGTCAGAAAGCTAAGCTCAAGTTGAATTTGTGAAATTGTGAGACCCAAGACAAATCACTGCATTCTCTGGGATGGGGCTGGTTTTCCTAACTTGTGGAGCCTGAGCAATGATGGGCCCGTTCTATCAGCCTTATAGAGTTGTAAAACTCCAGTGAAATAGTGGCTGTGAAAATACCTTCTGAACTGTAAAGCAGTGCACAAATGTTAGTTATTATTATTAAAACAAAAGTGGAAGTGGGCTAAGAGAATTAATAGGATTTAGATACAAGAAAAAAACAGAGATTATGAATATGAGATTATGAATATAAAGTGAAAGATAGTTCCCTTTCCTGCTGGGTAATAGCCAAAATTAATTTCCCAAAGCCCGGGAAATTTGCCAGAAATAGATGAAGGAGGTACAAATTCCAATTTCTAGAGGAAAAAAAAAAAAGGAAAGAAACTTAATACATGATAAAAAGCAGTGCTCAAAGGGAGGGAAGTTTCGCTCCCTATTTAAGATGTCAGAGAAGGAAGCAACAGGGTAAAAGCTAAAATATATTGTCAAGAAAATTCTTAACACTCTAATGACCAGGAGATAGCATCCAGGTATTAAACTGAGTATAATTTTTTTTTAAAATAGGAAAATGTGAAACTACTAGGAGAGAAATCAGGGGTGGGATAGGGGAAGTCAAGCTGAGGTGGAATATCTGGAAAAAAATCAGAATCCTCAGGCATATTAACATTGTGGAGGTGTGTTTGTGTATACATCTAAACCACAGCAACACTGAAATGGAGATCTAACTACAACAACCAAACTTAGCAATAAGCTGAGGGGTGGGAGGGAACCTTGGAACATTGGGGGAAGGAAATTGGGATTGATGGGATTGGTGTTGGAACATTGTATGTCTGAAACTCAACTGTGAACAATTATGAAACAATTATGAAATTATAAAAATTATGAAACAGTTACAAAAATGGCAAAATACCATACTTTAATTAAATAATTAATAAAAACAAAGAATAAAGATCAAAGTCAGAAGGAAAAAAAATACCACCAGAGACTAGAAATGTGTAAGGGAAGAAGTAATGAAGAAAGAGGAACGAAATATTTCTGCAAGAATATAATCACCACTGATCCTTAGTAGAAAACTTGCCACTGGGAAACAAAGAAGGGAGAGTTTGGACAGGTCAAAGAAGGAACCACAACAACAATGATAGAGGGAAGTGGCCACTCTAGATTAGAACTAGGTTCTGAAAGGAGGTAAAGTGACAGGCATAATACCCTATCAGTAACAGTATTGTAAACCACATGCCTAAGAGGGAGATAGGGAGTGGAAAAAAGAGAAAGAAAATGGTACCTGCCATAAAGGCAGGGGGGGGCATGGAGTGGGGCATGAGGGAAATTGGGGACATTAGTTGGGGAAAGCGGATACTGGTGAAGAGTTGGAACATTATGTGCCTGAAACGCAATTATGAATAACATTTGTAACTCTGCAATTCAAGGTGAATCGATAAAAACATTTAAAAAATGTATAAGAACATAGCTATCACGACAAGCCAGAGAACTACTGTTTCTTTCTTCTTCTCCTATGTTCCATGCTAGGCATAAGAAGTAGAGTTTCCATTTGCTAGGACACAGGAGACACTTGTACCCTTTTAGACATCTTTGAAGCAAATACAACTGACTGCCCTAAAAGTCAAACAGAAAATAAATCTGAGGAGGTGTTAATTAGATTAGAGGTATTGGCACCATTGAATAGGTCTATTGGATGCAAAGAAAGAAATTGCACAAAATGAATTTTGTGATCCCAAATGAATAGAAACTACAATTTCCTGGGTCTGGGAAGTATGATGTTAAAGTCTCCATACTCCTAGCATGACTGGAGAAACTTCTTTTGTGAAGCTTCTACTACAAAACGCAAGAAGAACATGTGGGTCAGAGAGGTAAAGTGTATGCTTGCATGTGATTTACCTGAATTTGGTCCCTGGCACCACATATGATTCTCTGAGCCCTTCCAGAGTGGTTCCTGAGCCATAAATATTTTGAATATAACTGGATGTGATCCCCTTCCTCCCCAAAAAGAAAGGTGTGAATTTGGACCTATTTCAAAGGAAAGAAAGGAAATTTTGGGAGCTGAGACTGGCCCCATATTACTTAGACAACATCCTCTTCATCGCCAGCCCCTTCCCACAAATAACAATAACTTCAGTGAATATGCTAGGCATTGTGCTAATATCTTCTATCTTTTATCTTTTCAAGTCCTCTGTTGGATGCATATTATTATTCCCAGGTTACAGATAGGGAACCCCTGGTTCTGCAAAGGGACACAATTCTTTCAAGATCACACATCTTAAGCATGACTTTAAAGTTCAGTACTTGGCCCCCTGGGACTGAGAAACTGAGTGTATGAGTTGTAGTCAACTTTAGAGAAATTATCAAACAAACCAGGTGAAAAACAAAGGAATATTTCCCTCAACGAGAGGAAAGTTTTTAGTAAAATATGTCCTATGCTTTCTTGGAGATCTCACAAGATGCCATTTGTCAAATGGTGCATAAAGTTTTGTGGAGACATTAGAAATAAGGTTTCTCCCAGGTCTGTGTCTAAGGTCAATGCAACTTTCATGCTTACATTGCCCCCAGATAAGAAGTTAAGATAACATCAGGCTTGTCCAAGGTACCAGAGACTGCAGAGCTGGTAGAATCATGTGATTCAAGCAGATCTAGAGACATAAAGCCTGAAGGGTGAAGGGAAAACAAAATATCACAATGTAGATAATAATGGTTTTATTGGAACTGAAGACCAGATGGTAGACTAAGAACACAACAGAGAAGAAACTCTCTGTTTTAGTTTCATGTTAATCAGAACATGCAGTCAGGACATGATACATGTGTGATCAGCAAGAGTCCCCGAGGCACCTCTCATGTTGAGTTTCTCAATCAGTTCACAAAATTTCAAGGTCAGGAACAACTGCACATTGAGAGACAAGATAGGAAAAAGGCTACGGGGCAAGTAAGTTGACTGGATATTCTTCTGTGATTCATCATTCCTATGATAAGATTTATTCCTACATGGGAAAAAAACAAGAGGAATTGGTGATGGTGAAGTTAAAGTCAAGCACCATCATTTCAGCAATAGCCAAAAACTATTAGTATTCACTGCTATTTCCCTTCTGAAGTTCAGTTTCAATATTACTGTCACCTGATTGATTCAGGAGGACATGGTAAGATCTTGGATCTGCCACTGCCTTGGGTTTCTTTGGAAAAGTCACCTACCCAGCTTGAGATTCCATTTCTTTGTTCATTAAACAATTACAACTCCTTGACAACAAACTGTCTGGTGTTTCTCTCAGCGTATCTTAGGGGCACCAAGGATCAAACTCATGGTCTGATATATAAGGTCAATACTGTTAGCCACGGAGCCATGCCCCAGGCCAAAGAACATATGTTGTTGTGGGAAATGAAGGACAATAATGTTAGTGATGATGAGTGGTCTCAGAAGAACAAAGCATAGGAAGGGGATAATGACCAGAGATGTTATTTTCTTAGTGATTACCAAGGAAACCTTTATTGATGGGCTGCAGTTAGAGCAGAAGTCTGATTGAATTAGGGAGCAGCAAATTATTCAGATATATTTGAGAGGACATTCCAACAATTGGGAAGAGAAAGTACAAGTAAGTACAAGTGAAAAGGTGGTATGTGATGAATAAAGTCAGTATGGTTGGGAAGGAACATATTAAGAGTCATGAGAGAGAAAAGCAGAGAAATAACTAGGATCAAAGTTATTCAGGGATTTTTTTAACCATAACAAGTTTTTAACTAGTGGATGAAGTTGTTTCCATTATTAAGTGTAGTACTAATAATAAAAGAATGCCTTGTGTGGACTGGCTGCTCAGCAAGTGACTGCTATTATTATTTCTTTCCCCACAGTTATCAGGATGAGATCAGAAAGGACATGGTGGTTTTCAGATCTTTCTGAGAAATGATTTTCAAAAGGACAAATGGAATAAAATCCAAGATTCCAACGGCATTTTCTGTCCCAATTTCCCAGCTCCCATCATTCTGGGGGTGTTCTTTCTGATTGGGATGTGTTAGGAGAGTTTCCTTTCATACAAAGCATGAGTACAGTGGATAGAATGATCATTCTACCCAAATATGTGGCCCACCAAATTTTTATTTTTATTTTTTTTTAGTTTCAATAAATTTTTATTGAGAATATTCTGCATGCTAGTATCCACATAGATCAGGAGGATACAAATAACACAACTAAAAAAACAAAAACTATAGAATGATATTATTTATTGATAAGGTTAAATTCCATAAAATTTGCCTTATAATGTAGAGAAAATTACATCCTAACAACAACTGACAAAGTCACAAACACTAATGTGAACATTTGCCAGGAGTGATTCTTGAGTACAGAACCAAGAGTAAGCCCTGAAAGCAGAGCTAGAAATAAGTGCTAAACATTACTGGGGTGGCATAAAAACAACAACAACCACAACCAAGCATTAGAAATGAGAAGACCTCATACAAAGATTTCTCTCTCTCTCTCTCTTTTGGTTTTATTTTTGGGCCACATCCGGTGACACTCGGGAGTTACTCCTGGCTATGCACTCAAAAAATCATTCTTGGGTTAGGGGAACCATATGGTACACTGGGTATCGAATCAAGGTCTATCCTGAATCAGCTGCATGCAAGGCAAATGCCCTACTGCTGCACTTAGTATGCCCTCATACTAAGATTTCTAAGGAAGGTTCTTCCCCAATGGAAACCTAGAGTTTTTCATTTTAACTTTTCACTTGTGGCCAGGTAACCAATTGTTTGGAATCTGTGTGAGTGTGTGTGTGTGTGTGTGTGTGTGTGTGTGTGTGTGTGTGTGTGTGTGTGCCCATGTGTCTCCTGCTGAAACTTTTGCTTTTCTTTCCTTCTGTGAATCTAGTTTCTCACAGGACCACTTTGCTTCTTTGAGGCTTAAAGGTAGAAGCCTTTTGAGACCTGAAAAAAAAAATGAAGTCATAGCTAATTTAGATGATTTAGTTGTTCATTATGTTAAAATAATAAATAGAGCCTGCAGAGTATAGTGGGCAACATTGGAGAGGGCAAAAAGATTTCTTCCACATCATTTCCAAAAGGACGGGCAACTATGCTTTGTGATTCAGAACTTAGTACACATAGAATTTAGAATAACTCTGTTTATCTGTGAAAACTTTCCTTAGCCTGTTGCAACTCCCAAGTCTAAGTCTTATACATGGGTGTTGGGTAGAATATACTGAATAAAAAGTATACAAAGGCTTAATTTTTCTCCTGCCTACAAAGATCTCCAAATCTTTACTATTCTGCACAGCTGCCTAGAATAGACAACAGAAGCACTATTGTCTATGACTCAAAGTGAGGAGGAGTGAAAATACCATTAACCCTTAAACATAGAATTGTCCTCTTTTGATTTCGCTGCACTCTATAATGTGTTTGGGGCCATATTTGGATCATATCCGGTTGGAATACAGGAATAATAGATATCATTCAGATAATAATTAGCCGTGTACTTGCAACAGCGGGATGTGAAGTCAAAGGAAAACACTAAAAATGTTGTTTTTTTGGACCATGACAAAGAGCTTTTTTAATGAATCTGAGCATTTTTTGCAACTGACTCATGTCTGGAAGCCCCACTCTGGTCACCAAGGCTTCAACTTTTGTACTTTTAATTTCTATCTTTAACAATTTTAAATGCTAAATAACACAAGGCTTCTTATTGCCTTCGAGCACATATAGCTTCCCTTTGTTTCCTCTGTTTTTCTGTTTGTAAGCAAATGCTACCATTTTAGCTCACATGTTTTAGCCATTGTTGATGATTAAAGGGAATTAGAACATGTCTGAGGACAATGGACCTTACAATTTCACCATTGATGCTTTCAAATTATAAAATCAATCCCATAAATTCTAGCTCCGTTTAAATTTTTTAACTTGGCCTAAATTATGTATTATTTCTTTCACACTTGGTAAATTAAAGCTCCAAGGACAGGAAAATGAATAACTAAATTATGACAGTATCATTATTTATTTACAGAAAAAAAGACTAAAAGGAAATAAAGCAAGTTGTTACCTGTAGTAATGTGAGGGAGGTAGAAGTTTAGGTGAAACCAATTTCTCCTCTATACTTATAGACAGTTTTCCAGTATTCCCTCAATGTTCATTTATTCCTCTTTAAACCTCGGGAAATTTTTAATTATGAAAAATAAAAACCAGTTCAAAACAATAGGTCACTAGTACTTTAAAATCACCTAAATTATACTTCCACAAAAAAAAATACAGAAGTTATCAAGGGATATTCTTTGCTTTCTAAACGTTTTTTTCTTGTTTTGTTTTATTTCGGGGCCACACTCAGCAATGCTCAGGGATTGATCCTAATTCTGCACTGAGGATTCACTTCTGGTAGTACATGGGGGTGCCATATAAGATGCCAGGGATCAAACCTGTGTCAGCCACGTGCATAGTTCTATTGTTCCAGTCCCTCCAAACCTTCTCTTCTCAAAAGAATATCCAAACTTTGATGTATATAACATCACTTAAAGTTCAATGCCAGCATTTTATTTCACCTTCAGGGATATTGGAGGAACTAGGAAATTCTTATTTAACTTTGGTACCCTCAGCTTCACTAAGATGTCTTAAAACATTTATCTAGGGGCTGAAGCAATAGTACAGTGGTTAGGGCATTTGCCTTGCATGCAGCTGAGCAGAGTTCAATCCCCAGCATCCTTTATGATCTCCCAAACTCCATCATGAGTGCCGAGTCTGGAGTAACCCAAGCACTGCTGGGTATGACTCAAAAATAAACAAACAAAAAAACAACCTACCTATTCCTGGTATAGAGATATAGTACAATTGGTAGAGCACTTGCCTTGCACACAGCTAACCTGGGTTCAATCCCTGGCATCCCACATGGTTCCCTGAGCACTGCCAGGAGTGATTGATTTCAGAGTGCAGAGCCAGGAGTAACCTTTGAGTTTTGCCAAGTATGAACCTCAAAAAAAATCTATTCATTCTCTATACATCTGGACACATAAATTAGAAGAAATGGGCATTCTGTTTATGATTGAAATCCAACTATGAACGTGCTTGTAATTATGGTGCTTAAATAAAGATTTATATAAAAAAAAAGAGATGGGAAAAGATTACTGAACCATTGGGTGGCAAAGTCTCTTGGCTAGATAAGTACTGGTTGCACAGAATCCATCTGTGGGACTGCATTTAGATGCTTGAAGCATGATTCCCCCTCCCCTTTTTTTTCCTGACTCTTCAAAGATGAATTTCCAGGTCTAGTACTTAACTGATCTCTAAAAGGAGCTGCCCACATCATCCTTCAACCAACCCACTTCAAATCTTTTGGTTAGGAACCAAGATGTTTCTAACCAGTGAGCCTCAGGATTCCAGCAGCCTGTGCTCAGCTCTGTCGACATCCCTGAAGTCCCCTCCTGTGCTTCTGTGTCAGGCTTCACTGAACTTCAAAGACAAATGCTGGGCACAGAAATGACAGTGAGAGGGCAGAGGGGCATGAGAATGGGGCCTTGAGCACCTACAGGCTGAAACAGATTTTCTTTGTTCCCATCTGGTGCTGAGCTAATTGTTGACAGTTAACAAATGTGAAATAATACAAATTATTTTGGACCAAAAATAAATGACTGTTTTTTGGTCCAAAAACAGAAAGATGTTTAGAGGACCATTGTCCATAAAAAACGAATGCATCTATTCTAGCATCTTCTCTTTGATCTTTCCAAGGTCCTTACTTGAAGATATTGTTTAAATGTGCCTCTTTGAGTGGTGGAAGGGCAAGGTAGATCAAACAGGGGAACAAATCCAAGGGAGTGTCACCCCCCAAAAAAGCAAATAATTTTACATCAAATATGAATACCACAAGCTAAAGTTACAAGTCTCATCATTATTCTCCAAGTTCCTCTACCTTTTGCCTTAGTTGGCTTGGGGGAGTATGGGATTATCATTGGGTGGGAAATCTTAGTCAAGTAGCAATATATGTCATACTGGTACTCTGTCAAAATTGAAACTTAGATAGAGCTCTTGAGTATTTCCAGATCTCTTTCAAAACTCTCTTCACTTAGAGCTATAGAAATCAGGAAACACTACTCAAGCGGGTCAGAATGTATGCTTTGCATGCTTGAGGTCCCATTTTAATCTCTGGCACAGCATAGTCCTCTGAACACCACCAGAAGAAACCCCACAAACACTGAGTAGGGAATAGCACCTGAGTACCACTGGGTGTGGTCTCCAAAACAAACTAAATCTATAAGAACTATCAAAAAAAGAAAAAAAACCTACAAAAATGATAACAGCAGGGTAAGAGTAAAGCCTAGTCAGAGGCTTATCATTATGCTAGTCTCTTGGATTTTGTGCATATTAAAATTTTCACTATAAAAGTATTTTTAAATGCTAACAGCAAGCTAGAAGCATTCTCACTTGGCACATACTAGATGGTGTGACTTCCAGAAAGTTCTATCTTTGTCTTTAAGCTCCCATAATAATCATGGAGAAAACTAGGTAAATCATGGAGTCTGGACAATCTCCAAGGAATTCCCAGTCTATTTCTAGGATAGCTCCTCTCTTGGGTACCAGGTTTTCCTCCACCTTACACATACCATACTTAAAGATTGTGAAAGGCTCACTAAAATTGGTCCCTGAAAGCTAGGTTTACAATCCTAATCCCAGGATTCAATGTTCTAACACTACTTTAGACAGGTCATTCAATAGTTCAAGGTTCTGTTTTCTCTTCCTTTAAATGATGAATGAATGTTAACCTAGGCATAGAGTAAGCAAGCTTACCAAGATTTACTACACAATACATACTTACAGACATTCTCCTTGTCTATATAAAGCAAATTGAGACACAGAAGGGGAACGAGGAACATCTAGCAGAGACTGGATTTGAATCTGACTTTGTCTGACACCAAGTCTTTGAACTTGAACCACTATAAAATATTCGTTCTCCCTAAAAATGAAGGTCAGGAAGGGTAAATCAGGTTGGAAAAGAAGTCATTGCAGAACCAGGGATGTGGCTAAAAGATAGAGAATAAGTTTATAGGCAGTAATCTTGCAGCACACACACACACACACACACACACACTCACACACCTCATTGCAGTTTTATAAATCATGACTTTATGATGACAAATGGCCTTTTTAAAAAAAATATTCAAAGAGCCCACCTACAACCATTGCCAGGAGAGAAATGACCCAGTTCCATAACTAATCTCCAAATGAATATGATGTTGCTAAATCCTCCCAGATAGGCTGGTTAGAACTGACAACTCTGGGCTATTTAGGATTGGTAGTGGACAGATTCCTCTTTCTGCCTGAAGGCATACCCAAGACCCTCCAATATAAATATGGCTCAGATCCACAACTGAACTTCATCAAGCTACCAAGTCACCAAATTATTCCAATTTAATAGCTGCTGGACTGCACCCAGCACTGTGACATCTCTAAATTTCATAGTACTGCTAATCTAGTAGAATCATAGCAAATCTGATAGAAAAGTTGCATAGAAGACCACTGGACTTAAAGAGCCTAAACAATAGCATAGAAGGCTCAGCTAGCTCAGTAAATTCTCAGACAATGACTTTAGGAACACCATTGTGAGCTATAACAATGATCACAAAATTACTTTTATTAATCTAAGTTTTGATGATTCTCTTTGCCTTCATGCAGTATCAAAGAATGTGAAGTAAATTTGTGTGTGCCTGCAAGGGGGGCAACTTGGGGTAGTGGATGTGAAATTGGGGACATTGATGGAAGGAAGATCATACTAATTGTTGTCGGAACATTGACTGCCTGAAACAACTATATTATAAACAACTTGATCAATGATGGTGTTATAATTTTGAAAATTAAAAAAAAATAAAACTGGATATCTTAAAACAAAATAAAAACTATGCCCATAAGTCAGATCATCACTTTGAACCTCATAGTTTTTTGTATTCCTACTTGGTATGCATTTTTTTTTTTTTTGCAATTCTGTTGTCCAGCTCTAAATGGCATCCCTTATCTTCTTGAGTGGAAGAAAAGGAAAGGATCTCAGGAGAGGACCCCAAAACATTTGTAGAAAAGAAAACTTAACTCTAGAGAGGAAGGATGAAGAAGACAAGAGAAGGAAAGAGGACTTAGATGATCACTACAGAAAAAAATTGAGTAGAGGTAATGTAATCTTGCTCCATTCCATGCACTGCTAAGGGACCCTTCCCTACAAAGAGGGGCAAAGGGGCAGAGAAGAACTACTGGGGGCTGGATGAGGAATCAAAGGAAGAGAAACGCCCCCAAGACAGGAAGATAACAGCTAAATAAATAACTGAATTAGTGGCATCTTCATGGTGCTAGGTGAGATTTCAAGAGTGACTTTACCTTTGAAAAGAACGAAACCGGTCAATGAAAAATGGGCGATCAGCTATCACATTTAAAATAGGTAATGTTTTAAGGGTCCAGAACTGCCACTCATATATCTTTTTAGATTTCATATGTACAAATATAGATATGAACTCCAATATCACATAGCTATGCACGCATATTTTAGAGATAGGCATAAAGTAAGTGAGCTAAGAAATAGATTTTCAGAGAATTTAGTAAGGAGACAGATCTCAATTCCCTTTATTATTTTTAAAATATTAATATCTAACCAGTTTTTCATTTTAAGGATGACACTATATCCAATTTTGCGTAATGTGCAATAGGTCATCCCGGGGACTCTAAAAACTCAGGAAGTGTTTTAGTACAGCGGTTTAGAACATAATCTCCTACCTAGTTTTGATTCTCAGCTTCAACACACACTAGCTATGGGATTTTGACCAAGTTATTTCACTTCTTTTAACTTCAATTTCATCATCTGTAAAATGAGAATAAAATAATACCCAACATATAATTCTACCCTGAAGATTTGGAAAGATAAATGCACAATAAAATGCTCATCACAGTGCCTGGCTCAAAGAATGTCCTCAGTAAATGTTGGCTGTTGTCATTTATAGCAACACATCAAAAAGCTTCTAAGCTCCTTGAGCCCCAATTGTATCTTCTTTGTCTTTGCATTCCCAATGGCTCCCACCATTCCATGACAAGGAAAGGAATTACAGGAAAGCTGGGCAGATAAGTGACCATCGCACACAAGAATGTGAACGATAGGGCCGGGCGGTGGCGCTGGAGATAAGGTGCCTGCGCTAACCTAGGACAAACCACAGTTCGATCCCCTGGTTCCCCATATGGTCCCCCGTGCCTGCCAGGAGCGACTTCTGAGCGAATAGCCAGTAGTAACCCCTGAGCGTCACCGGGTGTGGCCCAAAAACAAAACAAAACAAAAAAAAGAATGTGAACGATCATGAATATCAATCCTAACTAAGATGTTAAAGGGTATAGGCGAAGGGGGACTTTATTAACTTTCATTACGTTCTTCAATTTATTGCTTCATTTCAAAAAATGCAGAGGGGTCAAGGGCTCAACAAGCTTAACATATGTTCTGCATGAGAGAGACCAGGGCTTGAAGTCAAGTACACCATGTTCCCTGAGGCTCAAGCACAAAGCCAGGAGTTGCCCCAGGTACCATACTGGGTATGCCCTCTCCCCTGAAATAAGTGCAGACCATAGTCCTGAAAATACAGATATGAATAAACTCTAGAACCATGTATGTTACTAGTTAGCAAAGAACATAGCTATCAAAATAGTAATTGTAGGAGATAGTCAGGGGAGTTGGTAGGGTACCTTTTTGGTTTTTTTGTTTTTAATTTGTATCCTTTAGAATCCTGTTGCTTTGGGTGATTTATATCTGAGTCTTGTAGACAGAAGTTAATGTCTAGTTCGAGTACAATTATTGCAGTCATAATACATTGCGAAGTCATGGCCAGAGTGATAGCACAGTAATAAGGCACTTTCCTTGAAAGCAGTTGATCCCAGTTTAATAATCCCTGGCACCATATTTGATCCTCTGAGAACTTCCAGAAGTGATCATTGAACACAAAGCCAGGAGTAAGTCCTGAGTATAGCTAGGAGTGACCTAATTCACCCAAAAAATATTGTTGTGGTATATAACAATTTTGGACTTGCACTTTGGCCCAGCGTGGCTTTTTTTGTTTTGTTTTGATTGTAGACTTTGTATTGCTGTAAGTGTGTTTTAGAGCACAAAATAAGGTTGTTTTCCTTATTAGAATATAAGTTGAGTGTACCTGAGACAGACACCTGTCTTGCTGTTCACAGCTACAACCAACATGTCTGGAATGTTGCTGTCCAATAGGGCAGCCCCAGAAGCACGTGATTGTTGGTTGGAAGGAATATTTCAAATGGCTCTGAAATGGGCCTTGATATGGGATTTGTCCAAGCTAAAATGTTCTGTAGGCATGAAACAAACACAAGATTGTGAGGATGGAGGAAAAATTTTAGTCCCAATCTTTATTTAATTGCATGGCTATTTCCAGTTGATTGATGTAAACAGATACTTTTGAAACCAATTTTACTGCTTTATTTTGCTTCTTACATTTTTAAATAAAGATCTCAGTCAGCAGTATTAGGGTGAAGGGTGAGGGACTGAAAGCATATCCAGTGATCAGTCCTATATTGTGGACCTCACAATAAGGAGCTGGGGAATGGAGGTGGGGGTGCCAAAGCTATCTTTAGTGATACTGGGGATGAGGGTTGTACTACTATGGATTGAACTGAGGGACAACAACATCCTTATATTTAGTGGTCCAAGTATAAGCTCCAGCTGCTTTCATTGTAGCTACAAGGAGGAGGGAAAATGTGGCTCCATTTGTGGCTTACATTATATTTTTATTATTTAATATATGAAAGAATGACTGACCAAGACTGCAGGTTTTAGAAAGGCTGCAACCCACTTGTTTTGTGCTGAGTGATGCTGCCATCTTGCTAACATCCAGTCTCTTTACTAATGGGAAGATCATACAGGTCATCTGGGTCTGCCATCCTGTGTTCCTCTGCAGCCAAACCACCATGCATTGGGTTTGTAAGGCAGAAGAGCTCAAAATATCCAATACTCAATCCCCTGTTCCCTCCCCCCAAAGTGTCAGTCATGTATGAGAAAGCAAAGAAGATTACAATCTTATTACAAGATTAAAACTTCATAACAGAGTACATCGAAGCAGGCCAAACTGAAAAGGGTATGGAGAACATGCATTTCATTAAACCATGAGTTATTTTATGCAGGCCTGAAACTGTGG
>PVKC010030922.1:0-14691 GCA_004027635.1 Crocidura indochinensis
TTCGTTTTTTTTTTTTTTGGTTTTTGGGCCACACCCAGTGACGCTCAGGGGTTACTCCTGGCTATTCGCTCAGAAGTCGCTCCTGGCAGGCACGGGGGACCATATGGGGAACCGGGGGATCGAACTGTGGTCCGTCCTAGGTTAGCACAGGCAAGGCAGGCACCTTACCTCCAGCGCCACCGCCCGGCCCCCTGTTTTTACTTCTAAGAAAGCACCAACCTCTCCTGAAAACCCCAGGATCCTTCTCTGCACTTCTGCAGATTTCTGTTAAAAGTTGGTAGGTATCGGGGCCAGAGAGATAGCATTGAGGTAGTGCATTTGCCTTTCATGCAAAAGGTCATTGGTTCTAATTCCAGCGTCCCATATGGTCCCCTGAGCCTGCCAGGAGCTATTTCTGAGCATAGAGCCAGAAGTATCCCTTGGGCATTGCCGGGTATGACCCCCTCCCCCCCCCAAAAAAAAAGTTGGTAGGTATCTTCACTGGGTTCATTGCGCAGAGTGAAAAAGTAGTGTTGATCTCCATGGCCGACCATGGCTAGGGCTTTTGTTAGGCCATATTCAATACTTACCTGCTTGGACTCACTAGCCAAGGAGAAGTTAATAAATATGATGTAAGCAGAGGGAAGCCAAGTCCTAATATGATTGGACTTGTCCTCTTTTTGCTGTGTCCTGCCCTTAACCTGCTGCATGTTGAGACTAGCCCATTGGAGAAGGAGAGATGTACAGAACTGAGCCCAGCTGGCACCAGAGTCCAGCTAATATCTGGTTCCCTTCACACACTGGATCAAGACTGACCAAGATCAGCAGAGTTCTTGAAATTCACATACAAGTAATGTTTTGTTGATGAGACTGTATTTGTTCAACAGTGTGTTATAGCTCATAGAAGATAGCCCAGACCTTATAAATATCTACTTTATTTTCTCATTTTATAACTTTTAAAAAAATTTAGTACCCAGGGCCCAGAGTCATAACACAGCAGTAGGGTGTTTGCCTTGCATGCAGCTGGTCCAGGATGGATCTGGTTAGATCCCTAGGGTCCCAAATAGTCCCCCGAGCCAGGAGGAATTTCTGAGTGCACAGCCAGGAGTAACCCCTGAGTATCACTTGGGGGGGGCCCAAAAACCAAAAAGTAAACAAAATTACTACCTGGGCTATGTCATTTCATCCCCTTCTTGCTGGTAGGGTTTCCTGTGAGAGATTTATAGTGCTTTTGTTTGTTTTTTTTTATGTTATTATTATATTTTTTGAGTCACAGCTGGTGGTGCTCAGAGATTACTGCTAGTTCTATACTAAGGAATTATTTCTGGTAGGCTCAGAGGACCATATGAAGTGTTGGGAATAAAACCCGGGTTGGCCACATGCTAGGCAAATACCCTACCTGCTGTGCTATAGTTCTGACCCCTGCTTATTTTGGGGCACACCCAAAGGTGCTCAGGGCTTACTTCTGGCTCTGCAGTCAGGAATCACTCCTGGTGGGCTAGGGGACCATAGGGCCTGCCAGTGATTGAACCCAGGTCAACCACATGCAAGACAAATATCCTACCCACCCACTATGTTATCATTCCAGCTCCATTTTCAGTCAGGCCTAAATACAATATTTTCACCTCTCTGAGCTTAGCACTTAGTAGGAACTTAAAAATTCTTAAATTCCAGTATTGAATTGTGTAAATAAAAATGATTTTCCTGTAAGGTGCCTGCCTTGCCTGTGCTAGCTTATGACGGACCGCTGTTTGATCCCTGCCATATGGTCCCCCAAGCCAGGAGCGATTTCTGAGCACATAGCCAGGAGTAACCCCTGAGCGTCACAGGGTGTGGCCCAAAAACCAAAGATAGAGAGAGGGGGAGGGAGAAAGTGAGGAGGAGGGAGAGACAGACAGAGAGAGCGAGACAGAGCGAGAGAGAGAAAGAGAGAGAGACAGAGAGAGAGAATAAAAATGATTTTCCAACTCTAGGTGGTGAAGAACAATGCTGAATGACTCAAAGAGAGAGGGGACTTTTATTAGACAGAGATGCTTTGTCAAAATTAACAGGGGTCTCAAACTCGCTGCCTAAGGGCCCTTTCCAGCCCTCCTTACAACATTTTGTGGCCCTGCCCTAGAGGAATCTTTTGTTTTGTTTTGTTTTGTTTTAGTTGTTTGGGTCACATCCCCCAATGTTCAAGGCTTACTACTGACTTTGCACTTAAGGATCACCCGACTTTGCCTTCTGCGGCCCCCAGGTAAATTGAGTTTGAGACCCCTGGAAAGCATTGACTCTAGGTTGCAATTTCCATTCACCAAGTGGTCTTTTATATGTGGGATGATGCAGAGAAAACAGATCCTGGATCATCCCTGCCAAATGCTGGGCAGAACATCAATGTCCCATAAATCAGGTCTGTTTGGGAAGTATTAATTAGACCCTCATCTTTTTTCTTTATTATAAATGCATTTATTATATTACATTAGGGATTTGCATGCATTGAACTATGAGGAGGATAGGATCACTCAGGGGTTAATAGTTCTCTATAAACCAGCCAGTCAGAGTGAGTTGAGAAGCAGGAGATGCATAAAATGATGATTATTGAAGAAAGCCAAACTCCAACAACAGAACAGTCTTGCTAGACTGTGGCTTTTGCATCTCATTCTATTACTTTTGTTTCTCAAGATGGTCCTTGTTGTGTATATTTCAGATTCACTGCAAACACAAAGGAAGCCTTGAATGCATAGGTTGTTATAACCTCTGCTTCTAGTCTTTCTTCTTAAACAAAAAAAATCCATGGGGTCCCACACCCTGACAGTCACAGAGGTACATGCAGTGTTGCAGTTGGAATGAGTTAGGATGGAAGGAGGTGAGTCACTTCAACCTTTAAACCCTTTGACATTCACAAGGTGCTAAAAGTCAGCTGGGGTCTCAGTTCTGACGAATTTGCATCTCTTTGAATAGGACGCTTGAAAAACCCCAGCGATAGATTAAATTTTGCCAAGGAGAAAATGAGAGAGAGGCTTCCATCTCGCAGGTCTGCTGGGAGGATCTTTACGGTTGATTTAGTTTTTTTAAATAAATGTTTCTTTATGTGTTTCCCTCAGTTCCTGCCCAGGCGGCTTCTATCATACAAGCTGTAACTTCTGCCAGTCCTATCAGGCAGCCAACACTAAGTCAAGCTGGTCCAGGGTACAAGGTGAAGGGATATTTCAATCTAGGCTGCATAGACCGTCTGTGTTTTCTGATTAAAATGTGCAAGCAAACCTTGGAATAAACTCTACCTGACATGACTTCTCAAATAATTTATGCTCTTTGCACAGCGCGAGTGTAGGGATTGATTTGGGTGCCTGTCACTATATTTCAGATGATCAAAAATGGATCAGAGCTTTTAAATGAATGTAATGACCAAAGTTGCTCCTGTGGGGGAAGAAACCAGTTGGGTCAGTAAATACCAAGCGCTATCTAAAAGCACCTAGGATGCTAGATTTTAAAAAAATAAAATAAAATAAAATAAACATGACACATTAAGCATAGAATGTTAGAAACCTGGGGAAAAAGAGAAGAGCAAAAATAGCTCAGAATTAAACTAGCTGAATCCCATTGCTAAGATGAATAAGTATTTTCCTTCAGTCTTATCTAGACCACTGCATTTCTTTTCACACAGCTAAGCAAGTAAATAAAAAAAGCTTTGTTTTCTGATCTGTGTTACTTATAATGATGAAGATGAAGCAGAGGCTAAGAATGAGGTAACGAGAACATAGAAACACGATTGATGAGTACTTTCTAAGCAGGAAGCAAATGTTGCTTTTCTTAGACCTCAAGCCAAGCCTCCTCTAAAGGCTCCATGACTTCCCCTATTCAGAGATATACAGTGATGTGTTCAAGGTCACACAACCAGGAGGTTTAAAAGTTGTGATTCAAATCAGAGCAACCTGATTTCTGTTCCTTTTTCCCTTAATCACATGGCTATGATATAGCTCTTCAAAGGTGTCTGCTTCAAAGTGTGGGTGAAGACGACTCTGTAATCTAACAATAGCTAAGTGCTCTATTAGATTCTACGCCTTTCCCCTGTTTCTGGGCATCAAGCGGCATCATTATTTTGTGTTTTGATTTGCAGTGCAAAATCTCAACTCTGCAACTTCCTGTTGGCAGGTTTCTGGTCACTCCTGATTCAAAGACCTAGATTCTAATGAAAATCAAATGAGAAACCACTATTATCATCACATTATAGTGACACACTTGTTGATGCCAAAGAAGTGGCACATACAGACTAACTCTTTCTTTATATTATCAAAAAGCATTTTTAGTGATTACTCTGGAGCAATTACGATATGACTGTGAGTGATCTGATTTCATCATCACATAAAATGGATCACCTAATAAAGCGTGCACTACTTATCCTTTTTACTGAGGAGAGCAATGGTTCTAGGTCATTAGCGGTTAAGTAGCTTTCCTTTCTGAGACCTAATTTGACACCCAAAATATCTGCTTCAGTGGCCACACTCTGACACTGTGTTATCCTGAGGTTTAATCAGGAAGTGCCTTAAATCTCTGCCAACAAGTTTATGACTGTAGAGGGACATGAAGGACCTTTAGGAGGCAAAGAATAAGACTTTTTTCTCAAGACCTGGAAAAAGCATGATCAGAGTTAAGAAAAACCCAAAGCATGGGTCCAGAGTGATAATACAGCAAGTAAGGTGTAAGGCATTTGGCTTGCACATGCATGGGTTTGATCCCTGATATCCTACATGGTCCTCCAAGCCTTTTAGGAGTAGTTTTTGAGCACAGAGCCAGGCAAAATCCCAGAGTGCCACCAGATGTGGCCTACCCCGTCTCAAATCCCATAAAAACTCAGATCAGAAGCTAATATTGGCATCACAAAATGAGAAGACCAAATGAAAGATGGTCAGAGGAGTCAGAAGGAAACATAGTGTCTTTATAGTAGTTGGAGCTTGTAAGAAAGGAGAGCAATATTTGACATGTTGATATAAACTTACTTAATGAACCTAATTGTCTACTCTAGCAAGTTTCATCTAGCATGGGCAGGTTAAATTTCCCAGGGAAGATGGTCAGTTTAGTTTGGACTAAGTTGCATTCATTGCTTTATTATTACTAGATAACTGATTGGGCAGCAGGTGCAGGTATATGAAGTTCAGAAGCAGAAGCTGCATGATACAAGTGTGCTCTTAGCTAATGCATGTTGGCTGAGGAGGCTATACACTGCCCAGAGTGTATGGAAAGAGTGTATGGAAGAAAGCAAAGTTAGAGGAAAGCATGAAAGTAAACATACAAATAATGGGAATCGTCTAGGCTTAGTCAGGATGAACTAGGTGATGCTGTAGTTACAATTCGCACCTGCAATCTGGGAGAATTTTCTGATCCAGAAAGCAGGTAAGCTCAAAAGAGACACATTGATCCCTTCTAAATAGGAATTAAATTCAAATATGAGGGGGTTCTATTGAGACATTCATCTAGTGACTCAGGGAACTAATGACTTTCCATAGTAGACACCCAGCCAAGATGCCTTGTAGATGCCCCATGAAGGAGAAGCACATATGCACCAGTTCTAGGTTGTCATATCTGGTTGTCTTATCTTTTGTCTTCACACGTTTCATTAGCCATGACTAATTGCAGGTTACAAGCCTTACTCCAAAGGAGGCCTGGAAAGATGGTATGAGACACAAGAAGAAATACAATGAAATGAATACAGAATGCTGTTTATTACCAATATCAGATGGGTCTTCAAAATCATTAATACATGGTAGATCTCAATTCAGGCAGTATTTGCTAAAATAAAGTGCTGATGCCATTGTCTCGAGTGACAATGGGTGTCAGAAGACTTTGCTTCATAGGAAAGGCAGCTTGAGAATGTTAGGGCTCTGGTGAGAATGTTCCCATTTTCAAGTTTGGACAAGCGGAGTCTAGCACAATCTACAGGAGGTGAGAAATTTAGTTTAAGAAAGATCCACCTTTCTGCTAGGACGTAACAATCTAAACTGAAATCAAAATCAGAGATAGAAGTCAACAATGCATGATTATGTCTAATCTGTTTGATTTTAGTAGACTTTAGTTGTGAACTAAACTGTCATTGGAGAAACGGAGATTTGGGAATGGAGGCAAAATCATGAATCAGGACAGAAATTCATCTCAAAAATTGTTCATGAATAATTCTGACTACATTGTACTTGGGATTTCTGGCAAATTCTGGTCTTCACCCTTAGACGGTTCATGGGATGCTATAGATCTCACCATAGTCAAGAACAAAATCAGGTTGAAGTGACTCAAGAAGGATTCTAGTCTCCTTCCTTAGGCAAGAGGCTGATTTTGCATTTGGGTCTCAGTAATTTGATTTCTGTTACTGAAGACCTTTGCAACATTGGGCCAGTTATGTGATTACTACCCTCTCTATGTGCTGATTTTCCAGTGACATAAATAATCCATATTTCCCTTCCGTTTTGTAAACTCCCACTCAGTGACTAACTGAGATATTGTAAAACACAGCAACAATGATATATCTGCTCCCTGAGCTATCTTTTTATAAAATTAATCATAGACATCTCTTTCCACATTCTGAGTTAATGGGCACCCACTGCAGATATGGAAATTTATTTAGAGGGACTATTCAGTGATACCATATCACAATCACATAAAACTTCTCATGAAATTTAATTGCTGTACACTCCCCAAAAGAGGCAGAGAAGTTACCAAGTGAGTTCAATCCACATGCCAAGTTTGCAAAGAAAGCATCACACAGCTCATCACTATGGTTAGTGATACTAGGGAAACTCAGTTGCCTGGAGTTTTGGAAGTAAAGCATTCCTCTTGCTCCACTGAAGGAGCACTTTCTCAGATCTTAGCAATGTCTATGGTCCTCCTGTGTAGGGAAATGGTGGGAATAGCAAAGCTCATACTCAGAGTTGGAAGACTGCAAGGATTCCTCACTTAGCCTTGTAGAAGAGGTTTGCATGGTAACTTATCTGATAGCAAGGACTCTCAAGCTTCTTTTTCAATATTTTACTAATTCCTTCCATCCAGCTAATCTGGAAACCATTCTCATTTATAAGGATATTTAACTATATGTCTTGCAGGTAGCACTGCTGTCTATGAATCAGCCAGAGCTTTTGGAAGCTGAGACTCAGATTCCAAAATATCCAGATTCCAGTGGATATTTTCATAGGAGAAGAAAATTCTCAGAAGGAGTAGAGAGGAGAATTAAAGGCAAGAAAGACAATTGATAAACTTAAGGAATCAGGGAGGTGGGAATCAGGTTGCCATCTTCTTACACCACTTTTAGCCTGCCTCATACCCAAACAGGATCAACAGGGTAGCATGATGAAGGATGAACCCAGGAATCTAGGAAGTAAATTACTTGGCCACACATCTGGTAGATATAAGATTTAAGCCCCACATCCTGGATCATTGCTACTATGCAGCAGGACTTTATCTGGAACTTAGGTTTTGGGGTTATTATAGCATCATGGCACTTCAAAATCCATTTCTAGAAAGATAATCCTGATGCCTCACTAGAGCCACTGAGAGTACCATGTTCGGACTCTTCAGTGTAAAACTATTCCTCCAGCATACAACTTAAGCAATTCTCAGAAAATATGAATTCCTTCAATATATTTAGAACTTCAAATGGACCTCTCACATCAAAAACCTGGTAAGAAAACGAATGCTTCTCTTGCTGATCATACAAAACAAAGCCAGAGTTTAAAAATAACCAGTTCTAAAATGACAATTTCATTGACAAGAAAGCTATAAACAAGCTCAGTTCAGCATCAGAGGCCATTTGCACACGTGTCTACCTTTAACACGTTGGTGGGTAACTGTTTCTCTGCCTAATTAAAATCATGTACCTAACAAGCACCATATTGTAAAAGAAATTTATCCTGAACTTGGCTTTACATAAAGACATCCAAACAGCCATGTTTCACGTTGCCTTCCCTGCCAGATTTGCTATGTTTTCTATTTCTATTTACAGGGTTTGTTGTTTCCCTTCTAAGTTTTATTTGGAAACAAATATTCAACTCTGGTCCACTTCTTGAAATGACTGTTCTCAGCATCCATTCACTGCAAGGATGGATTTGTGGTTGGTGCTCATTCCAGGTGCTCTATTGTTCTTTCTTAAATGGTTCTTGATTTTTTCCTATGTCATCCTCATCTTCCATGGCATACTCTTTCCTGCTGAATTTATCCCACATGGCTCCCCAGCATATAAGGCCTTTCTTGACACATCAGTAGACTATATAATACAAAAGTCTATCCCAGATAATTCAGTAATGATCTATGAATTCTAAAGCACTTTCAACATACCAAACATGTCTGTATGTACCTACTATATGCTCAGTGCTGATGGAGTCATATTCTTTCTTTCTAAGGTATACGTATTGTCCTGAGGAAAATAAAGACAGAGATAAGCAAGAAATGACATCCTCAGACTTTCTGCAGTGTTTATGTTGAGTACAAAGGTCTAGGGTGGGTCCTGGAATGATAGCACAGAGGGTAGGATATTTGCCTTGCATGTTGCCAACCTGGGTTTGATTCCTGTATCCCATATGACAGGAGTAATTTCTGAGCATAGAGCCAGGAGTAACCAGTGAGTACCATTGAGTATGACCCCAAACCAAAGCATAAATAAAGTAAATAAACAAATAAATAGAGGTTCAGGGTGGTTTACTGAAAGTGGTTTCTTTGCGAATCTAGTTACATTATTTCTGGCTTCCAGAAGGAGCTGACATTCTGATGAACTTTAGAGGAGGGTCATTCAAAGACATATAAGAGTAGTGTTACTATCAGCAGATTATAGCAGGAATCCAGACTGCAGGATCATTTTGAATGAGTGACTTGTGACCTAATGAAGCAGCAGAATCCTGGGGGTAAAGGGGCAGGGTCAGAGGTTGCTGTGAATGCCACACCAGGAATTCACAATATAAGCCTATCAGGGGTGGCGAACAAGTTCGACATGAAGAGCCAAAATTTTAAACTGTGAGAGTCAGAGAGCCACACCATGCAGTGATCTGCCAAAACAGACACTCACACGAAAGCGTATAATTTTAACAATAATATATTAAACACATATTGCATTTTGCCAAAAATCCTGCAGAGTTGGTGAGGGTGTGCTGTGTCCTCCACACTAAGAACTAATGATAAGATGTGACCCCCACATGTGACACACGGGTCCCCCCCCCAGCTTGCTGGCCCGTGCAGTTGTTTCCGAAGGACGGGAGACGAGATGACACAGCCTGGGGTTTGGTGGGACTACGCTCTCTGAGATCTCTCCTCAGAGGTCCCTCCTCAGAAGCAGCATAACAAAATCCAAACTTGGCAAAGAGCCACGGTATACAAAATAATGATAAGAGGCAAAGAGTTGCATTCATTTTGGCCAGGAGTTGCATGCGACTTGAGAGCCGCTTGTTCGCCACCCCTGGGTAATGAGGAAAGGTAAATTAATATTTCAGTATCTACACATTTGTTTATTAGATGCATTGTTATTTTCACAGCACTCCTGACCTTTACCTTGTATTTTCTCATATTTATCTCCATTTCTGGATCAAAGTTTATGTTTTTCTACTCATGAACTTCTACCCACCTTGTCTCTCTGGACTTTAGAATTCATTTTCCTCTGGACTGCCTTTGTTTATAAGTATATGCATGTGCTTATGTGTGTGCATGTAATGAATTCATTCTGCAATCCTGCCTGGATTGAAGTACCTTCTCTGGTGTCATACAGAATGTTTTGTGAGCAGTAGAAAAATTTCCAGTTGAGTTGGCAGATCTTCGAACCTTCATAAAATTCTGTCAATAGCCAAGAATTTCCATTCCACACTTCTCTCTTGCCTCACATTTCTTTGAAAGCTCAGAAGTCTTCTTCTCACATATAAATACCAGGGCACTAATAGCTCTTGCAGCACTCTGAAGTGGCTTTTTACAGTCACATCAAAAAGGGGTCAACTGTCCATTGACCATTAATCTCCCTAGGAAACTCCACAAAAACAATCAGCAATGTGGCTACCCATCCTTCAGCCAATAAAAGACCACTCGTTTTTATTGGGTTATTGTATTTGAGGTAGACAGCAAAGGACCTGGGAGTAGTTTAGTCACCTATTATTAAATGAATAATTGCTTTTATTCCTCAATGAACCCCTTATGTCAGATGGAATTGGTGACAAAGACAGCATCTTACTTACTTCTTTACCCTGTAGTTAGATGTTGGAATTCTTAGAATACACTTTAGTAGATATAGTATGCTAGTAGTACTGTTCTTGCAATTCTGTACACCTATATTCTGCCAAAAGTACAACAACAAAATCATGGCTATTCCTATTGCTATAGGAAAGTTACTAAAATAAGTTGACAAGTATTAAAAATAAAAATAACATCATCATCCCAGTTAAGTCTTATCAAATTGCAGTGCAAAAGCTATTTTAGTTGCTTATATATTACTTTTTTAAGTGTTATGTTAATAGCTCTACTAGTTACTATATGCCCAATGCTAGCGTATAGTTATGATTCTCTAAAATTTTATGAAGAAAATGTTGCTATAATTTACCCTTTATTGACATGGAAAGCAGGAGTTGAATGCAAAGTCAAAAGGTCTCTCCTAGGTCACAGAGCAAAGAATGGAATGCAGATGATTCTAACTTCTGAGCTTGAGAGCTTAACATTAGCCTTTTTCTAATCTCTTGTCATGTTGTTTGAGAAATTCCTGGGCCTGGAATTATTTAAATTTCATATTCTACAGCTCATTCTAAACCTGTTGAGTAGAGAGCCAAGAGTTAACATTTTTGTTATTAGAGGACGAGCTATTCCTTATGTACACCAATAATTTGAAGCCAGATTCTCATTTCTTTAGAGACCATTAACATGATACAAGGACATCTTGGAGGTCAGAGTACCTGAGTGACTCTATGCTCCTTAAAGATAGGGGGACCTGTGGATTAACAAATGGCAATACTGGGACCAGTATGCGATGTAAGTTGTGTACTGGTGTGTACTTCCAAACTTCCCAAGTAGGGAGTAGGTGCTCCAAGAGAGGTGCTTACATCTTTCAGAGGCAAGGGTAAAGAGAGACAAATTTCAGTTTTTGGAATTTGGTGACACCTTGTTTCTAGGGTGCTTGACACTTTCAAGAGCATTTTGAAGGGCTGGAGATATAGCACAGTGATTAGGGCACATGCATTGCATGTGGTTGACCTAGGTATGACCCTCAGCATCCTCGCTTGCCCCCCAAGAAGTAATTACTCTTCACTCAGGAGTAATTCCCTGAGTGCAGAGCCAGTAGTAACCCTAAACACTGCCAGGTGTGACCCAAAAACCAAAAATAAGAAAAGCATTTTGAAGTCTTTTTTTTTATTATTTTTTACAACATGAAGTACCAAAATTAGCATCCAGATTTACTGCCTTTGGAAAATCCACTCAATAAAGAAACTATTTAGAGAACTCTATGCCAGACTCTGAATGAGAATAAATCTAGTCACGAGTTGCCAATCAGGTTCTATCTAGAAAGAATGTCCAACAACTCTACCACCAAGAGCTGATTGAGGAGAATATGCATGCTACTCTGAAAATAGAGAAAGCATTTATTTTATTGGGGGAATTCTTAGTTACTCATCTGTACTAAATTCATTGATGTGGACATCAATTATTGTCCTATACTCATTTCTAAAGCCTTCTAGGCATCCTTTTGTGTAGAACATAGCACAAAGAAGATATCCTATGGGTTACTTACAAGTGGTGACTGCCTTACACTTAGTCCTATGGTATGGTAGAAGGTGATACCTAAAATCTGGATAAGTAAATGCATGAAGCATGAGGTTGTGATGATAATCTTTACAACACAATTGTCTAGTTTTTAAAATTACATATGCTGGGCCCGGTGAGGTGGTATTAGAGGTAAAGTGTCTGCCTTGCCAGCGCTAGCCAAGGAAGGACCGCAGTTGGATCCCCCAGTGTCCTATATGGTCCCCCCAAGCCAGGGGCAATATCTGAGTACTTAGCCGATAGTAACCCCTGAGCATCAAACGGGTGTGGCCCCCAAAACAAAACAAAACAAAAAAATTCCATGTGCTTTGGTTTTCTATGATTCTTACTTCATGAAAAATAAACAAGATTTCATTTAAATAACTTTATGCAAGAGGGAAAGAATTTCATTATTCAATTTTGATGGACAAAGACTTTGACAATTACTAATGATATAATTGGCTTCAGGATCTGAAATGGATGAATATGAACATGACCCCAGAAAAAAACCCTCTATTCCTGAAGTACAGTAGAAATGATCATTTGGTAAAGATATAGCAGTGCACATAAGTGTCAAATATTTGCAGGAATAAAGATAATATTTTCCTCTATCATAAGAAGTTGCTTCAGGGTTCCAGAGTGGTGGTGCATCAGTAGGGTATTTGCCTTGCAAACGGCTGATCTAGGATGGACTGAGGTTCAATCCCCTGGTGTCCCATGTGATCCCCCAAGCCAGGATTGATTTCTGAATGCACAGCCAGGAGTAACCCCTGAGCATCACTGGATGTGCTTCCCCCCAACCAAAAAAAAAAAAAAAAGGAAATGGCTTCAGAGGCTAAGGAGATAATACAGAAGGTAAGGTACATGCCTAGCACCTAGCTAATTGAGGCTTTATTCCTAACACTGAGCACCCCTGAGCACCATCACAGTGATTCCTGTGCACAGAGCCAGGAGTAATCCGCGAACATTGGATGTGTTCTGGATGTGGCCCCTAAATAAATAAAAAAAAAGCAAACAAACAAAAAACAACAAAAGAAGTGGCTTCATGGTGGTGGCAGCACATTGTGAGTCTTTCATTGTGACAAAAATATTAGAATAGAAGAAAGGCAGGAAAGAGAAACAGACTGCAATGATATTCTGTATCCTAGAATCTAATCATATTGAGGTAAAAATCATACAACATGATCTGATAGGACTAGTAGAGTTTCACTTTCATTGTCAGTATATTTGACAATCCCAATGTTCAAAAACAGGTGAATGGATGAAAAAGTTGTATGGATGCACCATGGAATGCTACAAAGCTCTATGAGATGAAATCTTGTGATATTGTGGCAACTAAGTGGGATAAGGACAAATACCAGATAATCTCTCTCATTTGTAGTATTTAGAAAAATAAAGCAAGAGAAAGACCAGTATCAAATGGCAACAAACACTTGGCCTTGAATGATAATCTTGAGATTACCCAAGAGTGGGGTAAAGAAAAGTCAGAGAGGGAAAAGAAAATCATACCAGAGGTAGCACAGACACAGTGAGGGAAGTTCTTAGCAATTTAGTAGTGGTGAAAAGTGCAAAAGATTCATATACTAAACTATAAATATCAACATGATTGTAACCATACAATGGAAACTATCATAATACTAGAAATAATAAACTAGCATAATAAATCATAAACTGTCAAAATAAATAATCAGAAATCAGAGATGTGCAGGTTTTCCCCAGCACATGAACCTATAAGGTTGTAGGTTTGTGGTATCGGGTTTGTGAATTCGGCTCCTGGTTGATCTCCCACATGTATATTGATGAGATTTCAATACCTGATTCCTCTTTATATTTCCACGTCCAGGAATAGTCTAATAGATTTCTCATCTTGAGCAGTCAGAGCTGATACTAGAGATCCAAGAGATGTTTCTGTGGTTTCAGGAAAAAAAAAAAGACATTTCCAAACATTCTAAAGAAGAAAGGGTCAAGGTTCTGACCTCTGTCTCTTGGGTCCTCAAGAGTGTGGTTTGGATGGGTGGGTGGCAGATCATTGGTGGTGGCACAAAACCATACATGTCACTTCCCTGGCAGAACACTGTGCAGTAGAGGCTGAGAGAAGTTCTGTCATGGAGTTGTTTAAGGTGTATGTGTGGGGGCAAGCATCAAGACAATAACATTGCCTTGGGGAGATGAGGGGAGAAATAAAGGTACAAAGATGGTGCCTAAGACAGCTCATAACCACAAGCATTTGAGACCAAAGGAAGTCATTGCATGGAGCTCCAAGATTATTCCAATTTCAAAGAAGGTCATTGCATAGAGCTCAAAGTCTTCTAATTTCTCTGTTGACTCTAGAAGGACACTAACATTTGAGGGATGGCATGAACAAAATGTGAGTGAGGTCTCCTGAGAAAAGAAACTAGGGTTAAATTTCATAGTTCTCTGTACTCTTAGAAGGATCCATTTTTCCTTTTTTCCCACAAGGCTTCCCATACCTGCACCTGTCCTCAAATCTAAAAAGCACCTCAAATGTGTCTATACACACTTACTTCCCACTAATCTTCCAAGTGGCCAGGCCTTAAAGTAGAGAAGGGAAGGAAGAGAAGATATACCGGGTCCACTGCCACCCATAAATCTAAGAGACGCCTTAATGCACTAGGTCTGGAAAGATGATGGGAAGCAGGTCCCATGGGAGCATTTGTGCAGTTGAGAAGGAATTGAAATTGTCTATCTAGCACAAGAACAAGTTCTTGGAGAAGCTTTCCCCCTCCCCCATCTGGTAGCCTGGGCCCTGGGGCTGTGTGTTCTGACAACCAGCCAGGAGGCAGAGATTTTGAGGAGAAGTTAAGGAAAGGCCTGTGTAGATGAATTCGATTCAACTTGACATCACAACTTTCTCCTTTTATTACCTCTGTCTCTTTGTCTCTGTCTCCCTGTCTTTTTCTGTCTCTCTGAAACTGTCTTTGTCTCTCTGTTTTGGTCTCTCTGTCTCTTTTTCTTTCTTCTTTCTTT
>PVKC010030923.1:0-14682 GCA_004027635.1 Crocidura indochinensis
AAAAAAAAAAAAAAAAAAAAAAAAAAAGAAAACAGGAAACACCAGAAAGACTCTCATAGGCCTCTGAATATACTCCTAATATAGCCTGGATTGGTATGGCCACAGCACCCTCTCATGCCCAGATCTACTAGCAATGAGACTCTTATTAATATTTTTATTCAAACACCTTGATTACAAATATGATTATAGTTGGATTTCAGTCTTGTAAAGAACACCCCCTTTTATCAGTACAACATTCCCTTCACCAATGTCCCAATTATTCTTATCTTTTTGGATTCCCAGCACTGCCACACTCACACCTCCTCTTAGTTTTGACCTGCTGTCAGTGTCTGAGAACTGAGTAGCATAAGGGCTTGAATTCAGAATGCTACTTTGCACACTGTACTCTTTTAAATTATATTTAACTAACAGTGTTCCTATGGTGTTTACATTATTGTGTTTATATACATGTACTGTGACATGATACCCAGCTTATAACACCCCCAAAGAAGATCTTTCTCTTTCCCATAAATCTCTTTTGATATGTGAAATCCTACCTTCTCTCTCCACCTTCTGGATCCTGGTGAATTTTGTACTAATTTAATCAAGAAATAGCAGTTCTGACTTAGAAACCTTCATATACGTCACTAGTAGAAGACACTGACTACATGATACTTTCCTGAGTGACTTGATTTATTAATGTTTGTATAAACATTGATTAAACTGCAAAAAGTTAGTGCATGATAACACCTACAGTGCAAAAAACATGCAATCACACATGACTTAAATGAAAATCTCCAGCAGACAATCCTGAAGATAATTAGTACAAATACAAGAGTCTAGGAGAATACTGTGTTTTCTTTTGGTTATTGCTTATTGATACACAGATATACTGAGATTTTCAAATGATTGCTGAGCCTGGAGCCTCCTTCTAAATCTCAGAAACCTGACTCTGCAGGAAGAAGTCAAGAGACCTAAGCATCCCTATAATCTCTTCAACCAGCACAGCTGCATCTTCCTCAGGTTTCTGACACAGTCAGGATGTGGGCTATCATACTGTATGTTCCTCGCAGAAATATGTGCCTTTGTGCTCAGGCGTAAGATTTCTCATTTCCATTTAGGCATCGCTGGTTGACTTGTCTGCAGTGAGGGTGATTCTGCCCTGGAACTTCTGTGTGTAACATGTCTCACCATCTCTAAACTCTATCAGTTCCATCCACTCAAGCCCTTGTCCAGGATGCTGCTGTACCCAGCTCGCCCAGTAGCTGAAGCTGAATCTGAATGCCTGGCAGGAAATCTTCACTGATGTCCCAGGTTTCCTCAACTATGCCCCAGACTGCACCAGCTACTCCTGGGAGTCCACACCTGTGAGCAGAGATTGGATTGGAAGGACTTCCCTGAATGGGCCTAGTTCCCTTCTCAGTTCAGAAACTGGGACCCTTACCTATGGCCACTGTGAGCAGGAAGAGGATTTTCCATATTCATTCTATTCTGAGGGCTGTGTTCACACAGCCACATTAGTGAATAGAATTGTAGACTTGTGATATCCTTACACACAAACTTTTCAGTATTTATTTCAATAGGCAACAGTGTATTTGCATATTCATAAGGGAGAATGATCATAGTTAAATCCTAGTCCAATATATAGAAGAAACAAATGATTTACTTAGAAATTAACTCTCAATAGTGTGAACACTAATATTTTGAGGTCATGAGCCCACAGCCTGTCCTTAACTCTGCATTAGAGAAATTCCTACTGTATATTAGATAGGACATGCTACTCTCAGAGAATCATCAGACAAGACCTACACCTTCACTTCCCTTGGGCTTTATAATCAGAAATTTGAAGTAGATATTTTGAATTCATTCGTTTTAATTTTTATGTGTATTCTTATTAAATCCTCATGAGATAAAGATTAAAAATATAGTTGTGTGTCAATCATAAAAGGTTCTCACACCATTCTCTTCACAAGTGTTCATTTACCACCCACAATTTCTCCTATTAGTTCTCCCCTCCAGCATCCATAGCCTGCCTTTATGACAGACATATATTATTTACCTTATCTCTCTCTATATATTGCTTTCCCTCTCATCTGACTCCAGTTTTCCTGTTCAGTATCATGATTTGTAGTACTGATTTTGTATATCCTTATGCATATATCTTTACTTCATTTCAAATATAATTTACTGACCATAAGCCTTTCCTTTATTATTGTCATAGTGTTTGTTTCTCTGTCTAAACTTTTATATTATCTGTTATTATTATTCTATTATCTTTTCTATTATCTATTGTCATTTATATTATCTGTTATTATTCTCATACTATTAGTTTTTTATATTCCATATGAGTATAATCATTCTAATACTGCTGTCTCCCACCTCACTCATTTCATTTAGCATGATTCTACACATACGTCTATTTATACATGAATTTTATTAATTCATTTTTCCTAACAGCTGTATAGTATTTATTACCTAGATTTATCTACCATAGTTTCTTTATACACTCACCTGTACTGGGGGGCTAGGTTTGTTTCCAAATTCTTGTTAATGTAGATAGTACTACAAAAATCATAGGAGAGCAGATGCATTTAACTTATCATTGTGTTTTGGCATCCATAGCCAATATTCCGAGGAGCACTACATCTGAATAGAATAGAAGTTAACTTCTAGATTTTGAACATAGTCCATTTTGTCTATTTCCAAAATGATTGGTATGATCAGAATTCCCACCAGCAGTGGAAGAGGGTTCTGAATTTTTTTATTTGATCCTTTTAATTCATTAAACTTGTTTCCTGTTTCTCACTTTTCAGTATGCAAATAACCTAGAAACATATTTCAGGGTGTTCATGAACTTATTTTGTTGCTAAATTCTCCAACAAAATAAAGTATTTTAAACAACTCTGCTCATCATCAATAATTTTTTCACTGGTGTTATATCAGTTGTTTTCCTTTGAAAACAAGAAACACCAGAAGTTAAGAAATACCAGCCTTAAGCCTCTGAATATGATCCTAATGTAGCCTGGACTTGTATGGCCACAGTGCCCCCTCATGCCCAGTTCTCGTAGCAATAAGGCTCTTTTTTATATTATTTCTATAATAATTTTTATTTTGACCAAAGTGGATTACATATCTTTCACAGTAATATTTTAGGTACATATTGACATTGAATCAGGGGAATTCCCACCACCATAGTTGTCCTCCCTTCAACCCATTCCCAGCATTCATCCCATATTCCCCTCCCTTACTGCCCAGTTATAAGTGGTCTCCTCTGTGTCTGGTTCTCTGTGCTTTGGTATAATATGTTGTCCTTGGATTGGGTTTGGTGTTTAATTCTGATATTACTACTTAGTGGTCATACAACTGTTTGGTCCTGGTACCCTCCATTGTTTCCCTCTCAATTTGAGTGATATCACAGATATTTCAACTTTTATCTGACAAATTTGGATAATTAATTTCAAGAAGCCTGAGAGATAATATGGTTACCTGGGGGTGGTTGTCTCTTATGTGACCACGATGGGTTAAAACCATAAAAACCCATATGACTTGTCCAAACTAACTGGGGGCTGCCACTGAGTGCAGAACCAGGACTAAGCCCTGAGTACTGCCAGATGTGGCTCAAAATAAAAACAAATATAAAACACGATTATTTCCAGGTTCATTCAAGTTGCAATAATTTTTTGTAGTTGGCAATAAATCTCTAATATCCAAGTCAACACTTCTGTAAATTACGTCTGAAGTTGGTATTTTGGCTCTATGCAGAGGAGTTATAGGATGCTGTACTAAGCATTATAACAACATCAAAATCTTAGTAACTCTAAGAATCAAACATTCCTGAAATTTATCTGGAACAATAAACACTCACGAATAACTAGAGCAATATTTGGGAAAAGGAATATGGGAGACATCAATTTCCCCAACTTTAAACTGGACTACAAAGCTATAATTATTAAAACAGAATGATGCTGGAACAAAGACAGACCCTAAGATCAATGGAATAGACTAGAGTATTCAGAGAATGCTTCCAAGATATAAAATTAATTTTTATAAAGGGTCAATATTTTGTACTAAATATATATGCACCCAATGAGGGACCATCAAAGTATTTAATACTATTGTTTACAAATCTGAAAAAGAATATCAATAATAACACAATAATTGTGGGAGACCTCAACATGGCCCTTTCAACACTTGGTAGGACAAGCAAATTGAAACCCAACAAAAATATACTAGATCTGAAAAGAGAAATGGAAGAGATAGGCCTAGTAGGTATATATAGGACACTGCATCCCCAGAAGCCTGGGTACACATTTTTCTCCAATGCACATGGGTCATTCTCCAGAATAGAACACATAAACTTAACTGCAAAAAATTAAGACGATAGAAATTTTCACGGCAACCTTCGCTGACCACAAGCCCTGAAATTAGAAGTGAAATACAAAGGTACACAGAAGAAAAATTTTAACACCTGGAAATTAAACAGCTTACTACTAAGCAACTAGTGGGCACGAGATGAAAGCAAAGAAATCAAAACTTTGCTGGAAAGAAATGACAATGAAGACAAAAATATCAGAACCTAAAGGACACAGCAAAAGTGGTACTGAGGAAAATTTATAGCTTTGCAAGCACAAATCAGGAAGGATAAGGATCATGCCTGAAAATCCTAATGACACAGCTTATAGAATTAGAAACTGATCAACAACAGGAACCAAAAATAGGATACAGAAGTAAATAACAAAGCTCAGATCACAAATAAATGACATGGAAACCCAAAAATCAGTTGGAAAGATCAATGAAAGCAGAAATTGGTTCTTTGAAATAATAAACAAGATTGATAGACCATTGACAAAAATCACAAAGAAAGATAGGGAGAGAAACTTTATAACCCTTATCAGAAATGAAAAGGAGGAGATCACTACAGATACTGCAGATATACAAAGATTATTCAGAGACTAATTTGAGAAACTCTATTCCACTAAATATGAGAATATGGAAGAAATTGATAAATTCTTAGACATTTATAGCCTTCCCCAGCTGAAAAAGGAGGAAATATCATATCTAAACACCACCATCACTATTAAGGAAATTATAAACGTAATAAAAAAAATCTACCCCAAAACAAAAGACCAAAATTCATTCACGAATTAATTTTTTCAAACATTTCAAGAGGAACTACTACTTATTCTGGCTAGGAAATTTCATGAAAATGGAAAAAAGGAATACTTCCAAATAGGTTTTATGAAGCCAGCATCACCTTGATACCAAAACGAGACAGAGATGCTGCAAAAAAAGAAAATTACAGACCAATATTCTCTATGAATACAGATGCATATATCCTCAGCAAAATCTTGGCAAATAAGATGCAATGTCTATCAAGATCATTCATTATGATCAAGTAGGTTTTATCCCAGGAATGCAAGAATTGTTTAACATCTGTGAATCTATCAAAATAATACACAACATCAACAACAAGAAAAATAAAATCACATGATCATCTCAATAGTTGCAGAGATAAGTTCCAAAACCCATTCTTCATCAAAACTCTTAGCAAAGTGGGAATTAAAGGAACCTTTCTAAAAATAGTCAAAGCCATCTACCACACGTTAATGGCAAATATTATCCTCAGTGGAGAATAACTAAAAGCCTTTTCTCTAAATTACTGTAAAAGACAAGGCTGTCCTCTATCGCCATTCCTATTCAACAGAATACTGGAAGTCCTTGCTATAGCAATTAGTCTAGAAAAAGATATCAAAGGAATCTGGATAGGAAAAGTAAAAGCTAAGATCTCACTGTTTGCAGATGATGTGAACTATACTTAGAAGATCCTAAAGATTAACAAAATGCTTCTAGAAATGATAAATTCATATAGTAATGTGGCAGTCTACAAAATTACACACAAAAATTAATGACCTTTTTATACTACAATAGCGATAGGGAAGAAATGGACATTAATAAAATAGCCCCATTCACATTAGTGCCACACAAACTCAAATATTTTGGAGTCCACTTGACTAAAGTCATGAAGGACCTATACAAAGAAAACTATTAAATCCTGCTCCAAGAAATAAAAGAGGACCCACAGAAATAGAAGCACATATCCTGCTCGTGGATTGGCAGGAATAACATAATTAAAATGGAAATACTCCCCAAAGCATTGTACAGATTTAATGCAATCCCTCTAAAGAAACCTATGGCATTCTTTAAAGAAGTGAATCAAACACTTCTGAAATTCATTTGGAACAATAAATACCCTCGAATAGCTAAAGTAATCATTGGGAAAAGGAATATGAGAGGGATTTCTTTCCCCAACTTTAAACTGTATTACAAAACAATAGTTAACAAAAATGCATGTTATTGGAATAAAGACAGACTCTAAGATCAGTGGAATAGGTTTGAGTATTCAGAGAATGTTCCCCGGACATGCAATCATCTAATTTTTTTATAAAGGAGCAAGAAATCCTTAATGGAGTAGACACAGCCTCTTCAACAAGTGCTGTTGGCACAACTGCTTTGCCACTAACAAAAAAGCAAACTCAGACCCCCAGCTAACACCATGTACGAAAGTCAAATCCAAATGGATTAAAAACCTTGATATCAGACTTGAAACCATAACAATACGTATATAAAACACTCCATGACATTGAGACTACTAGCATCTTCAAGGAGGAAACTGCACTCTCCAAACAAGTGGAAGTAGAGATAAACATATAGGACTATATTAAGCTGAGAATCTTCTGCACCTCAAAGAAAATAGTGCCCAGAATACAAGAACCACCCACTGAGTGGGAGAAAATATTCACTCAATACCCATCAGATAAGGGACTAGTATCTAAAATATACAAATATATACACGCATTGATGGGACTTTACCAGAAAAAAAAATCTAATCCCATCAAAAATGGTGAGAAAAAATGAACAGACAATTTGGTAAATAAGAAATACAAATTTTCCAAAAGGCACATGAATAAATGCTACACATCACTAATCATCATGGAGATGCAAATCAAAACAATTATCAGGTACCATCTCACACCACTGATATTGGTGCATATCACAAAGAATGAGCAAACAATGCTGGCGGGGATATGGAGAGAAAGGAACTCTTATTCACTGCTGGTGGGAATGTCGTCTAGTCCAATATTTATGGAAATTGATATGGAGATTCCTCCAAAACCTGAAAATTGATCTCACATATGATCCAGCTATACCACTCCTAGGGATATACCCTAGGAACATAAATATACAATTCCAAAGTCCCTTCCTCATACTGATATTCATTGCGGCACTATTTACTGTAGCCAGACTCTGGAAACAACGAAGATGCCTTTCAACAGATGAATGGCTAAAGAAACTGTTGTACATATGCACAATAGAATATTATGCAGCCATCAGGAGAGGAGAAGTCATGAAATTTTCCTAAAAATGGATGTATATGGAATCTATTAAAACCACCTGCATCTAACTTTGTTACAGGTGATTATCTTTATGTAAGTCTTTTTCTTGCTGATTTAAAAATGATTTATTGTTTTCCATACTTAATGTTTCCAATGACATAATGTTTTCCTCTGTATTTTAATGTACTAACCTGTTTTCAAAATGTATGTTCTGTATATATGCTTTTATACTTTGTGTGTAGGAAAAGTTTAATAGGAAGGTAAAAGTTTCAGGAAAATGGGTAAATGGCATAATAGGAGCATGAAAGTTCCAGAATAAAATTCTTGATTTTAAATAGCATTAAGAGGTATAGGAAGTTCCAGATTAGTGCTTGGTAGAAAGCATTAAGAAAATTTTAAGTTACAGGTGTATGGTATATTTTGCAGATAAAGTTGTGCTTTTTGAAAAAGTTAATATGTTAATTTTCGCTTTATACTTTGTTGATATGGGGATATTACCCATCTTTGTCTAAATGTGGAGTCATGAATACAAAAGCTTAAAACCCTTCTTTTCTATTCAGAGAGGGGTGATTTTACCCCACCCGCATTCTTTGTGTAACCTTACCTACAAGAAAGACCCTTCCATTTCTTGGAGGGGTCTTGGGAGGTTACAAAAGGTTTAGCCTTAGGGGCCAAAGGAGGATTTGCATTGATACAGGATGGAGGAGGAAGCAAGAGGAGGAGATGCTGAAGAACATTGTACAATGCAGGGCTGAATAGGAATCCAGCGTAAAAGGTTATGATAGAAGCCACATATGTTGTCTAGGGCATGAATAAAGCTGATATTTCCTGGAACCTGTTTGTGAGTGATTTCCAAGCCTTTAACTGAACCTGCTGCCCCACTGACTGGAAGTTGGATACACGTGGTCCTGGGCTGAAGGAAAAAGGCCTTCATCACCATCTACCACCATCCAAGCCCCCAAAATGGTCTCTTTATTATTTTATTCAACAGTGCACCATTTTAGTAAGCATCTTTCAAAGCTTGGTTATTAACATTTTGAATTTCAGTGTCAATTTCTTGGTTTGGATATTTAGTTCTCTACTTCCTTAACATTTCTAATGATCCTGAATCAACTTACCCTTATCCTACACGATCTCAAATTTATCTTTCTCCCTGTCCACTCTCTTTTCTTCTCAATAGATTCCAGAGCAAAGGATTCATTAGAGAACCACCATTTGAGCCAATGCATTCCACTATTCAGTTATTCTAAATACCACATCTAAGTGATACCATCCTGCATTTACCCTTGTTCTGACTTATGTCATTTAATTTATCTTCCAAGTGCATCCAAATTCTAGGAAATAACATGATACACAATTCCTTATAAACATGTAGAATTTCATTGTATATATGTAACACATGGTGATGTTCTAATCATCTGTGTTGAACATCTAGGTTGATTCCAACTCTTAGCTATTGTACTGAGTGCTGCAATGAATAACAGTGTGAATGAATAATTTTCTGTCTTGGGGAGAGATATCACAAAGTGGAACAGCTCAGTTATATTGTCACTCAATTCTAAGCTAACTAAGAACTCTTCATATTTTTCCTATAGGGTGAACCAGACAGATTCCCACCAAGGAGGAATGAGAGATCCTGTTTCACCACATTTCACCAACACAAATTGATTGTTCCCACTACTTTTAATATGTGCCATACTCACTAGTGTAAGATGATAACTCATTGCCTCACTGATTTGGATTTCCTTAAAGGTAAGTTGTTAAAAACCATGTTGCTCGAGATGAGCCCACATTACTGCTGTTCCCAGTGACTTGCAGGAAAGACTGTCACAAATATCAATTATATTTATTAGAGAAGATTAGGGATTTATGACAAAACCCTAATTCATGAAAGAAATAGATGGAGAGAGATGTGGGTTTGGGACCAAGGAAATGTCAGAATGAGGTACAGTTAGGGTAAAGGGATAGAACCCAAAGTAGATAAATGTCTATACAAATCAGGGAGAAAAACTTTAGGCAAACATAGAAAAAGTTCAATCTACTTGTCCCCCTAAATGTCTCCACCTATTGTTAACCAAGTTTACAAGAACCCAGTGTTCCCCATGGTTGTTGTTTTATCCTCAGCCAGCAAATCAAAATTAAGATCTTATTTAAAGAGGAAGACCTTTTTTATAGTTGGCCGATGCTGGACTGTGGGACTAGAAAAAGTGGTGATATCAGTGCTTTATTCCAAGGTGAATTATGTGCCATCATGTTATTCTGTTTATCCTTGAAGGAATAAAGAAGACGGCAAGCATTTGTCTGCCATACTCTATGTCCATAGAGGCCTTGAGGTGGATGGGCCTGGCTGCCCTGCCAAGGTCACACCTGCAATATCCTAGTCCTGAAACTCCCAAAAATTAACCACAGGACTTTTCTTTTCCATCATAAGTACATCCAAGTTCACTTCATGAATATATGCTATGACTCATTTGCTTTAAGTGAAATTTCTGGGAGAAATTCAAAGGGTTCCCATGAATGCAAGCCTTTGTGAACAACAGAGTCATGAATTTGGGAAGAGGTAATTCAGAGCTTCAGATACTGTATGATCTTTAGTCACCAGCTTTTCAGGACAAATTCATGCCTGTGTCACTTGAGTCAACATATTAGATCATATCAAGTTGTAGTTTTTAAAACACTATAAAATATTGAGTGAAATCATATATATTTCACCTTTTATCTGACTTATTTACCTAGAAAACTTCCAGAAGTTTGAGGAATAATATGGAGTATATGGGGCTTATCCTTTATGTGACAAAGATGGGTTAAAACCATACCAACCCATATGGTTCTCCTAAACAAAATGGGAGTTATCACTGAGTGCAGAAGTAGGACTAAGCTATGAGCACTGTCAGATATGGCTCAAAATAAAAGCAAATTATAAACATAATTATTTTACAGATTCATTTAGGTTGTAATAACCTGGTAGATATTATTATTCTTATAGGTTATATTATTTAATTTTGTATATATCAACAAATTTTCATCTATTCATATCTTGAATGTTTGTATGCTTTAAGCATACAAGATATATATATATATCTATATATACATACATACATACTTCAAGCATACAAGATATATATACAGACAAGTTTGTAGGCTTTTATATATTTATGTAGATATTTATGTATATATAAAAGCATACAGAATTGTCTGTATATACATAAATATGCTTCAATACCTGGATATTTTGTTAAGCAATAATATAAGTATACATATATAATTTTCCATTTTTATTTATTCAATATGAGCTACAATGTTCTTATTGAAAATTTCATAGAAACAATTCTAACAGCAGATATCCAATAATATATATCTGCATCCCTCCACAACAACTCAAGGACCCCACATATGTTGGTATCTTATTTCTTTGGGGACCATAGTAATCCACTCTTTCCCCACACTGATTACCTCAGTTCTGTAAGCTATATATTTTGATTTTTTTTCCTTTTTTATTAATATCTTTATTTAAACACATTGATTACAGACATGATTGTAGTTGGGTTTCATTCATGTATTGAACCCATCCCTGGTTTTCAATAACAGGAATCCCATACTCTACTGTTAGTTAATGAGTAATTAATATAGTTTACATTGAAGCCTAACATAGTTTGTATTGAAGCCTAATAAGGCAGTATTTCTGCTAAAAGTGATGTAGTTTTTTTTTTTTCAAAAACAATTTTTCAACTTGTCAACATTTGTGTTCATTTGTCAACACTTGTGTTCACTTGTCAACACTTGTTTTTGAATTTGGCATTTAGTACCATCTGCTTTCATGTTATTATTTGAATAAAAAGTTGACATAACTAAGCCTATATACTCTTAAGGGAAATATAACCTGGGTTTATGAATCTATGAATGAGTTAGGTCTCTTTGTTGTAATGCAATTCACAGCACTTATAAACTATACAGATTGCTTTTTCTATATTTGGCACTAAATCTCTAACATCCAGGATCAATACTTATGTAAATTATGCCTGAAGTTGGTTATTTGGTCCTAACAGAGGTAGTATAACGTAAGTTATTACCTGTACCGAACATTATAACATCATCAAATCATCAGTAACCCCATAATTTCAGAGACCCAAATCCTGGGAAAACCACTGGAACTGGATGTGCTGTGTCCACAGGCTGTCCAGGAGAGTCTCATCCATCCTAAGTACACTATGTATCTCCAAAACTCCACCAGCTCCATCGCACAATATTTCCCAGTGCAAGTACAATGATACTGTGGTTTGACAAGTAGGATGGTTAAGTTATTCTTTCACTCACCTCCACTCACTCACCTCTACTCCCATGTTCAGTGTCTCCTCTTCTCCATGAGTTACTTCTTCAACAGCAACAAAAGGAATCTAGACAAGCATAGACTTCAAGTTGACTGGGTAGAACTTTTTCTGATCATAGATTAGGAACTCCTGCATAACCCAGGGAACATATATGTCATTCACTGTGACTTAACCTTCTAGATTCTTTTCTCTTTTGTGATACTTGGGCAATTATAAGGGTAATTGGCATTAAATAAAGGTAAAATGTTACGATTTGTTCAGTATGCAATTTCAAATTTTGGTAGGAGAGTACTAACGGGTAATATTTCTTTTTGATTAAAAATATAAAATTAGTTCTTTAGTCAAATCACCAGTAGATACACAGTTGTTTCTGACTGAGTCATACAATGTCAATACTGATATATTCACCAATACACATTTTCTGCCATCAAAGTCTGAGTAACCCTCATCTGTCCCTATGGCAGACATTTGTTTTCTCTTTCTATTTTTAACTCTCTCTCTTACTGTTTTTCTTTTAGTCAATGAGGTTTGAAATATAGTTATGAAGGGGTATCATAAATATCACATTACCACTTTAGAGAATCCAGTTCTCCAGTGGGATCAATAACAATTATCAAAGTCATAATGGCCCCTTATCTGTCTTCTCTGCTCTCCCCTGCTCTTTTTGGCAAGCTTCCTACTATGGATGGGTCCTCTGTTGTCTTTGGGAATTATTTTAGTGGCTAATATTTGTAGACATTGATACAAAGTGCAGTTAAATAGAGATGGAGTACATCAGGCAGAGAAGGTTTTTTTTTTTGTTTTGCTTTTATTGTTGTTTTTGGCTTACATCCAGCTGCACTCAGTAGTTACTCCTGGCTTATTTTTGGAAATTACTCCTGTCAGTATTGGGGGACATTAGCAATGCCAGGGGTCAAACCTGTATTGGCCGCATACAAGGCAAATGCCTTACCTACTATGCTATGCTCTGGACCATAATATTTATTTCCTAGAAATAAACTTTGATTTTTTGATCGAATATATGTCCTTGTATATAGTGGGTGAACACCTGTGAGTGATAGGAAAGCAAGTCTTTCTACTTCAATTCCAATATTTGAAAATCTTGATACAAGATTTATCATCTGTGTTTAGTAGCAAATGGACATATCACTTATAAATATATATTATGTATAAGGGGCATATTATGGGGACCACATATAATATTTATTTTAAAATTATTTTTCCTATAGAAGACTTTATATATAAACATTTTTTTGGGTTTTTGGTTTTTGGACTATATCCAGTGACACTTGGGAGGTTGCTCCTGACTATGTGCTCAGAAGTCGCTCCTGGCTTGGGGAACTATATGAGACACTGGGTGATCAAACCGCAGTCTGTCCTAGGTTAGCCATGTAAGACAAACATTCTACTGCTATGCCACCACTCTGGCTCCTATATTTAGACTTTTTAAATTGAATTACCATTACATAGTTACACTTTGGCTATTTTCAATCATACAGTGTTTTATATGCATCTATTCATCAGTGAAACTTTCTCCTTTTTTTATCTTCCAGACAATGAAATAACTGTTTCTCTCAATCAGTTAATCTTCCACACCACCTAGACCATAGGTTTCCTTCCCGACAGCAAACTACATATATGATACAAATTCTTCTGCTCTCTCCCAAACTCTCCTCTTTACCTCTTTCTTACCCTCTTATCATTTTAGCACTTTACATTTAAATTGTTTCTGTTTCATGTTTCATAATGATTTCAGAGTAAAGACTCTAAACCAAGATTTCCACTGTCCCATCTTATCAAAGGGGCCAATTAACATAAGACAATCACTCTTATCAGACAGAAACTGATAGAGTCTGTCTGTTGATTGAGACTGATGCCAGTACTTCTGTGTAGATTTCAAGTTATGTTCCAAATTATGTACCTGAAACTGGGCAATAAACTGAGCATAGGGTCAAATGTCTTCACGATCTATATATTACAGGCCAGTGACACTGAACAACTCTTACGAACACTAGACTGGAATTGTGACCATGAATATTTTGAAAAATTGACATATTCTCCACTCTCCATTATCTAATGACAGGATTCAAGATCAAGAATATGGGCATACAAATATGAATGTGTAGTCATGTTCCAAAAAATATTTGGGACTTTGTATTGTCAGCATATGGATTTTATATATGAGAAAGTGCCTTCTTTCTAATTCATAGATTTTTTTAACATTTTTTTATTTTTAATTATGAGAACAAAGATGCAAAGAGAGAGGACAAGGTAAGGTTACAGAAGGACAATCACAAGTGCATAGATTCATGCATAAATTCAAATATGTGTAAATGTTATATATTTATCATAAAGATATCACTAAACCTAGATTTCAGAACCAAAAATACAGACTTAGACAATCCTGATCCTTGCTATGAGTACAGATATTTACATGATAGAGTTGCTCAGAGGAGACTGACCTCGTGAAGTGACTCTGCAAATCAGCACAGTAGGAAGGATTAAACCAAAGAGGTCTTGACTCATATTTAAATACACCCTACACAGTAATAACCTATAGTGACTTCTGTGTCCTGTTCCTGTGGGTATCCCTGCCTGCAGGGACACCACAATTAAGTGTGGTTATTCTTCATTGAAGGGAGATCGCGCAAACACAGAGACATAAAGACAGACAAAAGTGGAAAAACGATGTCAGTCAAGTCCAAATCCAATTCCAAATTATTGAAATTCTAGACCCGGTTTATATGTATTTTTTGTGGGCATAGTTCTGCTCATATCTATAGAACAGGCCAGATTGTTCAAATAACAGGACCCATTAGCAAATGAGATGGAATGTGCGGATAATGAGATCTGTCTCTATCAGGTCAGGATTTACTGATAATGCAACCTGTCTCCAGCAGGTTGGATATACAAATAAGGTGACCTTAAATGCTTACATTTAATTCTTGGGGCTACTTGCTTTTATTATGGCTCTGTGTTTG
>PVKC010030924.1:0-14471 GCA_004027635.1 Crocidura indochinensis
AGTGATCCAAAAACAACATCAAAAAAGAAGTAACAAGAAATAAAACTCCAAGAATAAGAGGAATGTCCCTGGGAAGAGGAGAATATTTGCAAACCAGGAGGAGGAGAGAGGATTGGGAACAAGTGAAGAAACAAGATCATGTGAAAGAGTGTACTTTGCCTTTATTTCAATTTTGGTTTCAGACAAAAATCTATCTCTTAAAATTCCTATTTTGACACTTCATTTGGTAAAAACCTTTTTGCATAACTTGCCTAGTTATTCCAAGGGAAAGAATTAGATAGTTTTAATTTTAATTTAGAGCACAATGGAATTGAATTTGAATTTGAATTCTAACATTTCCCAACTCTCTGGTCCTTGCCCGAACACATCACATATAGGAACCTCAATTCTCTCATTTGAAATGGAAACCATAAGACATTTTCCAGGGTGATGATCAAGATTAAGTGAGAACCATGTGCAGAATACAAGCACATGATGAGTAGCTAAATGGTTCTCCCCAAACTCAAGATTTTAGTAGTAGTAGTATGTGTTTAAAAAATGAGAAGCAGGGCTGGGCGGTGGCGCTGGAGATAAGGTGCCCGCGCTAACCTAGGACGGACTGCGGTTCGATCCCCCGGTTCTCCATATGGTCCCCCGTGCCTGCCAGTAGTGACTTCTGAGCGAATAGCCAGGAGTAACCCCTGAGCGTCACTGGGTGTGGCCCAAAAAACAAAACAAAACAAAAAAAAAGAAAAAAAATGAGAAGCTTCCACATAGTGTTTCAAGAATAGACATCAAAACATTCCAAAAGGCCCTTAAACTACAGAGTAAGTGAATCTCTCATACTGTACCTGAGTACCTGTGGCTGCCCATTATATATTGGTACTATGATCACAGGGTAAAGAGTTCACCAAGTTCATCAACTGCATCACATTTCATACCACAGATCTTGGTCAACAGATGGCATACCATTCACATTTAACATAGACTGAGAAATCTGTATTAAACTACTTAAACTACAAGAAATACAATTTAAATTACAAGATTACGTTAACTTGAAGAAATGAATTTTATTGCAGCTTATGAGGACTCAGGTAAATTTGCATATATATCTCTAAATTGGCTAGTCAAGTTATTAGACTATCCAGGCTGGCCTAATAAAAGTTTTATATAAGCTTTGATGCCCAAAGGTTCTGATTATTCTTCAATTGACTTGAGATCTACAGTCTCCCTGCAGTTTATTATCTTGAAGATATTGCAGTTTTTAACTGGCTTGGGAAGTAACCTAAGACTTGGAACATTGGTAGATGCAGCTATTCTAAACTTGGCCCTTCCAATGCTCACCTCCTAAAATAATTTGTTAGTTTGTCTCAATTATTGCTGGTAACAGGACTTGTTTTTTAATGAACAATCAAAAGGTGCCAAGTGACAAGGCCTAGTGTATGTGAGCACAAAGATTTGGGACCTATTAAGCATAGTGTTTATACAAAATCCCAGAAAAATTCACCTCAGCAAATGGGTTCTTTTAAAAGTAAGCATTAAGCCAAAACTGGTCATGACTTTCAACTCATGTCCCAGAGCATTTCTTCAGTCTCATCTTATGGGAATCTGAGCACACAGACCATCCTAATCCATAGCTTGAATACTTATTTTAAATAATATTCATTTTAAAATTCTGATTTTTAAATGCCCCAAGTAGAGAAGAAATTCATCAAAACCAAAACATCAAAAAAAAGCATGCATTTAATTTACTAGGACCAACCCAGAGCTGATCTTACTCACCTGGGAAAATAAGGTATTCAGTTGTTTCAGCAATCATAATTCTCTGTCCTCTCTCCATGAGTGACTTTGGTATTTGTTATGCAGCACTGACTACTCTGTAGATAGGCATTAATGTGTACAGCCACTACATGGAGCTTTACTGGAACTTTTTTTCTTTTTTAGGTTTTGGACCACACCTAGAAGCACTTAGAAATTGCTCCTGGCAGGCTCACGGAACTAAATGGGATGTTGGGGATCAAAACGAGGTCTACCCTGGGTCGGCAGCGTGCAAGGTAAATGCTCAATCACTATGCTATCACTCCAGCCCCTGGAACTTTTTGTATGAAAATGTTCTGCTTATTTAGATGAAAGTTGTAAAACTTGACGACTTACTTTATTAGAAGGTTTTGAAATTACCTGATTCTATCAGAACAGTTCATTCCCATACTTAAAATTCTAGTGTCTAATGATTGAAGAAGAAATGAAGTGTTTTCCAGTAATACAGAGGATAGGATAGCTAGGTTATCATCCTGAGCTTGGGATATTTTTATTTATTTCCAAGATACACAAATGTTTTTATTACTGAAATTTGTGAGTTACTTTAACTTTTCTTTTGAGCCAAGAAATCTGCTTCAAAATTTTTAATACAATTAGTAAGATATTTTTACAGATTTACTGGCAAATTCCATTCAGCCCTAACAGAAAAGCTTTTTAAATTGGTATTCACTTTAGCTAGTTTTTTTCTGCCTTTGTATAGCTAGTGTTTTTTCTTTCACTTTCAGTACAAATAATGTGTTCTTTATTGAATAACACTCTGTTATAATATTAGAAAATGCCTGCTAGATACAAAGGCTAAATGAATACATGTTTATTTATAATATATTGTGTTTAATATATTTTATCATAATATAATAATATGTAAGTATCACTTTTTTAAAAAAGATCTAAGAATTCAAGATGTTTTAATTTACTCTGAAACAGTTGATCATTAACATAAAATTTTTAAAAGTTTTGGCACTCATTCATCAAAAATGAAAGAAAATATAAACAATTCAGTTGATACTTTTGCCAATAGACATTTTATGCTAACTTAATAAATTGAAAGCCTGTCAAGAATTTGATAAGCATAATTCAGTCATCCCTATTTTCTAGAAGCCATAACTACAAAATAAATCTCTAGAGGCAAGAATTTTCTTTTATATATATATTTTTTCTTTATTTAAATACCTTGATTACATACATGATTGTGTTTGGGTTTCAGTCATATAAAGAACACCACCCATCACTAGTGCAATGGTGGGACAATGGTGATGGGAACGAGACAAGAATTCAGTCTCACCTCCCCTGCAAGTTCCCCTAATTTTTATACACAATATAAAATTGAGGAGTATAAAATTTATATGTGTTTTTGGAAGGCCGTACAGGGGGCAGAGGTCCTGATGGGTTTTCTGACTTCAGCCTCACTACAGTATATTATTTTCTACATGAGTTTGTCTAGAAGATCCTGTCTTTTAGACTTGGGGTCTCACTCTTGGGTACCTTGGGAGTTTATCTTTTCAAAGATAGTCTTCTTTAAGATCTTGTAAAGTGTCAATAATTATAAAATTGATCGTGTTTTTAGTCATGTTAGTTCTTTCTGTTGTTACATAACATAGATTATGTAGATAACAAAGACTGATTTCTGAGATATAGTTACTTGAGGCAGTTCATATGTGATGCAGAGGCTTAGTGTAGGATGCTATACCTCCTCTCTTCTGGTTTGGTCAACTCAGGGATTATGGCCATGATCACAGGACTTTGAGACAAGAGCTGAGATTTAACAGTGATCAATTTCCTTCTTGCTGCTTGCTCTTGCTCTGATGTGGTGCTCCTTTCATGCTCAGATTAGTGCTCTTAATTGTGTCTATTAGCTTAGTACACTAAAGTTTGTAAAGCAAAATGTAATATAAAAGTGGGGGGAGGTCCCTGCTTGATTTTGGATTTAATCCTTTAATTCTCATGGGGGAAAATTTATAGACAATTTTCCTTTATCTGCACAGCCTTCTGACTTTGATTTATAGTGGAGCATGGATTAAAGTAATAAGGAAGTAACAGAAATTATAAAATGGTAGTTCCCTGTGATTTTATTTAAAAAAATAATTATTACTCTTGACACACTTATCTTCAAAGTGCTTGGAAAATATTAATTAACGTTCTAAAAGTTTAAAGGAACCCGAGTGAACCTACTTTTTTATAGAGACAATCTCATTGAAGTTAGGTAATGTAAGATTGAGCCATAATTGCGCTATAATAGAATTATTAAAAGATTATTAATAAGATGCCTTGGCTTCAAAGAATGAAGATCCAAGTCAAGTAAAGCAACATCCAACTGAAAAAAAATGTCATGTGTGCTATGAAAAACTAGAATTTGTTGTCTTGACTAAATAAATTCATGCTCAAATGAAATTACTTAATTGTGTGAAATTGATGCGTTTAACCTGATTTCCTTACAATTCAGAAGGTTTGAAAGTGACTCATCCTGATACCTACATTAAACATTTATAGTTTTTGGGATCCTGTAATTATAGTATTAAAGAATTACTTATTCTGGACCAGACCTATGGTATAGTTGGTAGGGCACTTGCCTTGCATGCATCCAATTCAGTTTTGATCCCTGGTGCCCTATATTGTACCCAGAGCTTGCTAGGAATGATTTCTGAGTGCAAATCCATGAATAACTCTTGAGAATTGCTGAGTGTAGACCCCCAACTACTCCCCTACAAAAGAATTACTTATTTATTTTATACTTGGAGAGAATACCACACCATAAGACTAGACTTTATGCATTCCAATAAAAGTTAATGGACTGGGGCTGGAGTGGTAACACAGTGCTTAGGGCTTTTACCTTCCATATGACAAACCCAAGTCTAATCTCCAGTATCCCACCTGGTCCTCCAAGCCCACCAGGAGTGATTCCTTGGAATTATTCCTGAGCTTTTGCAAAGCCAGGAGTAACTGCTGAGCACCACTGGGGGTGTGGTCCTAAAACAACAACAACAAAAGTTAGTTATGGTTAAAATTGAAAAATGGAGACTGGAGCAATAATACAAAAGATACAGAAATTGGCTTGCACACAGCCAACCTGGTTTCAATACATGGCACTCCAAATAATTTCCTGAGCCAGCCAGGAGTGATTCTTGAGTAGAGAGTCAGGAGTAAGCCCAGAATATAGCTGAGCTTGGCTCAAAAACAAAGTAAAGAAATTAAAAAATGTGTTAAGACAGTGGAAACATTTATCAGTATTTGTTATAAATTCTACCAAACTCAGGGTTCAGAACATAGCTTAGGAAATTCCTGACTTCTTAAATATTTTCTTTCATTGAATATTTCATTTCTAATGGGTTTATTCCACTATTGTAATATTATTTTCAATTATTTGCTCCCCAATCACTTAGATTTAAGGACACACCTCATCCCTTCCTGTCTGCTACATACATATACACTAATGCATGTGTGAACATGTATCAGCAAAATGTTAATATTTAATTATTGTGATGATGAGCAAGTGTTCTGATAAGTAAACCCAAAGCCGCAGATCCCAATAATTTCTCTTAATCCTTTCCAGATAATGAGAGTGGGTGATAGTGTGCACTATAGTTAAAAACATGAAAACAAGAATAACAAAATGATTAACACTATTCACAAGAATGTAATCTGAGTGATGTCCTTAGTCTCGGAGGTTTTTTGTTCTTTTTTTTTGTTCTTTTTTTTTTTTTTGGTTTTTGGGTCACATCCGGCAGTGCTCAGGGGTTACTCCTGGCTCCATGCTCAGAAATTGCTCCTGACAGGCACAGGGGACCATATGGGGCACCGGGATTCGAACCGATGACCTTTTGCATGAAAGGCAAACGCCTTACCTCCATGCTATCTCCCGGGCCCCAGTTTTTTGTTCTTGTTGTATTGGTGGAATGAATAAAGGTGGGAGGCCGGAGAGAGAGCATGGAGGTAAGACGTTTGCCTTGCATATAGAAGGCTAGTGGTTCGAATGCTGCATCCCATATGGTCATCTGAGCCTGCCAGGAGTGATTTCTGAGCAGAGAGCCAGGAGTAACTCCTGAGCACTTCCAGGCGTGACCCAGAAACAAAAACAAACAAAACCAAGAAATTAAAACTTGGGGTCGGAGAGATAGCATGGAGGTAAGGCATTTGCCTTGCATTCAGAAGGAGGATAGTTTGAATCCCATATGGTCCCCCAAGCTGTCAGGAGCGATTTCTGAGGGGAGAGCAAGGAGTAATCCCTGACCACTGCTGGGTGTGACCCAAAAACAAAAACAACAACAACAACAACAAAGAATAAAGGTAGGAATAACCAATAGTGCTTAGAGGCTACTCCTAGTGCAGTGGTCAGAGGTTGCTCCCTGCAATGCTTGTGAGACCATGCGGTGCTAGAAGTCAAACACTGGTTTCCTGCGTGTATAGCATGCATTGGTCCCATTGTGCTATCGTTCTGACCCACTGTGTTATATCTCTCTGACCAGTGTTTGACTTCCGGCACCACATGGTCTCACAAGCATTGCCAGGAGCAACTTCTGTGCACTGTGCAAAGAATAGCCTCTCAATACTGGTTATTCTCACCTTTCTTGGTATTTGATGTCTTTTAAAAACAAAACCAAAAGAAAAAATATAATCCATGTTGCACATACATTTTTCATAAGTGCCTTTAAAGTTAAGATCCTTGCAAGTGTCTGTTTTAGGAGAAAAAGCAGAACTGATTCAGTTTAGTTCCTGGCTGTTTCATGTCTGAAATCATTTGCTTGGGTTGCTTTATTATTCTAAAGAAATTCCATTCTGCCTTATCTGCTTTTTGAACTTATGTTTAGTCTTCAAAATCCTGCTCAGTTATTAGTTCCTTTGCTCATCATGTCCTCCTTCCAGATAGAATTTGTCTATTCTTTCTTTGTATCGTGATGCTGTAGCTATTTCTGTTTGTCCTGTAGCAAAATGATAATGATGTGTTAATTTAAAATCTGTCTACCTTTTTCACTTGATAGCACAGTGTTGAACTGCATCTAACTCATCTCTAGTTTTTATTTCCTGATATAGGAACATTAAGCAGTTAATCTATGTTGAGAAGTCAACCAAAAGGTCTATAAGATTCACTTTAAAATTTAATATAGCTATTTTCTTCCATATTGTTTGTGCGTTTTGTGGTAGGGATCAAAGTCAGGTCCCCAAAATGGCAATGCAAATATTCTATTGCTGAGCTATACCCCCAACCCTGTGCTCCATAATGCTAAACAATGCCTTGTTTTTGCTATAGCATTAAATCAATTTCTTTGCAGAAACTTTGGAAAGCATACTTTAAAACTGATTATTTCACTACTCAGAGTTATTGATGTTACGCATATTGTCGATATTTTTACCTACATATATCAATATATGAGTGACATAGGAACAATGGTAGACAGTCATGGGTATTTTGGTGTTGGTAGGTACAGTCAAAATATTTTGACACTAATGCAACCATCTAACCCAAGTTGTAATAAAATGTATATTGGACATTTACGTCTAAACCATATCAGGATTTTATAGCTTCTGTTATTTTTGTTACTTATTGTCGTTTGCATTAGTTTTCAATTATTTTCACATAAAAGTAAATATTCTTTTAAGACATAGACCTATTTATTTCATTATCAGTAAAATTTCCCCAGTGTTTGTTATTGTAAATGATTCTGCTATGAACAGAATTATATACAGGCATAGTGAGCCTCTAGGACACAAGTAGCCTTTATAGTGATCAGCTCTGGCTTGGAATATATTTGCTGAAAATAAATAAGGCATTCCCGAGTCTTTGAATATATTTTTCATTATTATTTTAGGGAGCAGAATGTGAAAAATTATTAGCTACTATGTTGGGTAAAAGGGCAATTTGTAGGACTTTTTTTTAGCATTCAATAAAGGAACTGTTGACAAGAGGGGAGGAGGCCTAAGAGAAGAGTTGTTGGGGGTAGAGACAGTTTATATTCTTAAGGCATGAAGGTGGGCATCTACAAAGCAGGGAGACTCACCTTGAGAGGAACTATATGGCTTTGGTTAGGATCATAGTTAACTTGTACAGCAAGCACAGGGAATACAGAATATGTATCCTAGTTTTCCTCCTCCTCCTTTCAGATCTATCTGATCACTTATCAGATCTCCTTCTGGCTTCAATAGGAAGTGTAAGGATGATTAACTATTTATATAGTCCATTCCAGGTCTGTCTTCCTGGGCAAGAGATAGTAGTGAGTTTATATGAAAGAGTAGATATAAACTAAGTTCTTTATTACAAATGAAAATTTGTCTTTGGAAAAATGTGCTAGGTAGTTATAATCTGGATGTAAGCAGATAGCCTGAACTAACCCATAAAAAAACATAGTCTGGGGCACTGGTGGGAAGGGCTTAATTTCTTAACTTTTCATCCATCCTCTTGTAGCTATAGATAGAATCTCCCATTGTTATCATTTATCATCCAGGTTCACCTCTTCTTTCTGTATTCAACATATTATTTTACCTGCTTGTTAACAGTAAAAACTGACCTTGAATGTAACCATCCATCTATCTCAAAGCCTGATATCTGTGGTGCTGTGCCCCAGCTGCACATTATAATCATGTGGGAGCTTGTATAAACATACCAATACTTAGGTCCTATCTCTAGAGATTTTGATTTATTTATTGGACTGTTGGGGTTCAGGCATCAGTAGTTTTTAAAAAGTTCAAACAAACTCTTGATACTGGAGCACAAACTGAGAACACCAGATTAGGGAGAGAGTAGGTGGACGGGATATGACACAAGTGCATGGGTGGGGTGCTGTGGGCACTCCGGTGGTGCTGAGGTGAGGTAACTGTGTACCTCAAGACCATAAATATCAACACTACTGTAAACACATTGCCTTAACTATAATATAATTTTTTTTTTAATTTTCAGTCCAAAGAATTTTAACTCAACAAGAAGAGCTGAGAACCTCTGATCTACTGGAGACTCAGCAAGCACTAGAATTTTCCAAAAAGGTTATTTGCTAATCAATGCTGTACCCTGAAAAGTAAAAGTTTCATTATATTCTTCTTGTCACTGATGGTGAAATTTAGAGGTAGTAAAAAGAGCTTGCCTTGAATAAGAATCTATCCTTTTTTTTTTTTTTTTTTTTGGTTTTTGGGCCACACCCAGTGACGCTCAGGGGTTACTCCTGGCTATGTGCTCAGAAGTCGCCCCTGGCTGGCCTGGGGGACCATATGGGGCACGGGGGATCGAACCGCGGTCCGTCCAAGGCTAGCGCGGTAAGGCAGGCACCTTACCTTCAGCACCACGCCCGGCCCCAGAATCTATCCATTTTTAATAATTATTCTATTTTCAATAATAAAATAGTGCCTCTTCCAACAGAAATAATAGAATATTGAGTATTCTTTTTTTGTTTTTGTTTTTGTTTTTGGGTCACACCCGGCAGTGCTCAGGAGTCACTCCTGGCTCCATGCTCAGAAATTGCTTCTGGCAGGCACGGGGGACCATATGGGGCACCGGGATTCGAACCGATGACCTTTTGCATGAAAGGCAAACGCCTTACCTCCATGCTATCTCCTGGGCCCCTATACTCCTACTTTTAAGACATTTTTATAAATTAGAAATAAGAAACAGACATTGGTACTCAACAAATGTGAGTGGAGATATTTTCTTGAGAGATTTATTCAATTCTATCCCACTATGTACTAACAGTTACTACTACATATTTTTACATATGGACTGTATATGAAAAATACATTTAATTAGAGATGGTCATATTTTTATGTTTTCTATGTGACTCAATAGAATTATTTGAAGTTAGAGTAAAATTTTGGTAGGATGTCTAAGCATTAAAGAGAAAAGTATTCCCTCCACAAAATAATTTTTATTGTAATAAATATAATGAAGGTTTAAATATGAAATCCACTAATAAGTGAAAAATTTTTCATTATGGTACTAAATTTTTAAATGAAGAATATTGACTTAAATTTTGGGGGCTTACTTTTTTTGGAGGGGAGGGTCAGCATTCTTTTCTTTTTTGAATTAGCAATAATCGCGCCTCGGATAAACCTCATTGGCTACAATACTGCCACTGCGCAAAGCTGAGGGTCAACATTCTTATGCTATCTGTGTGTCCTAGGCACTGTTCTAACTATTCTGTTGTGTTTGGAAAGTAACTTATCTACTATTTGTTTCTTTTATGCTGTGGAAATCTCCCTTATTTTATTTTTTTAAGGCTTTAAAAAAAAACATCTTCCGGGGTCGGGCGGTGGCACTGGAGGTAAGGTGCCTGCCTTGCCTGCGCTAGCCTACGACAGACCACAGTTCGATCCCCTGGTTTCCCATATGGTTCCCCAAGCCAGGAGCGCCTTCTGAGCGCATAGCCAGGAGTAACCCCTGAGAGTTACCGGGTGTGGCCCAAAAACCAAAACCAAAACAAAACAAAACAAAAAACAAACAAACAAACAAAACATCTTCCTTGCAATAGGAGATACTTTGCAGTACAATAAATGGAACAGTTAGTATTTTCTTCCAAATATCATACATAATAGAATCAAAGTTTAAATTGCCTTAGTTAAAACAATCCCTATTGTTTTTTAAGTATATTTCCTTGCTCAAAGGCAACATAATTAATGTGATTAGGAGAAAAAACTAATTGTAAATAAATCAGAAAAATAACGTTCCAATATTTTTGTCTTAAATATTGTAGAGAGGTCTGACAGAAAGAGCCTAGCTCTGCAACTAAATAATAAGAGCAACTAAATTCTCTCAGTTGAACTTAGACTATAGGACTGCAAACTCTGGATCTTTCCTTGTGAAATGAATGGGATTTGACCTACCCCCTCTGCACCCAGTCTTCCAGCAAAAAAACCAGCACCCTGCCCTTAGCCACCATCTTCCTGCCAGAAAAATGGCTCTGATCTTCCACCAAAAGAAAATAATGGCCACATGGCAGTCCAGTCCTGTGGCACCCTTTTATAAATGGAGTGGAGGAGATAAATTCCCCTTTCTGCTGAAGAACTGTAGCCAAGCATCACCCCTACACTCTTCAACAGAAAATGTCCAGCTCCAAAACTTAGTCTTAACAAACTTTCAAGCTACCAAGTTTATTTCAGTTCTATTCTGGACTAAACCTCAGTATCTTATAGTAGTGTCAGCCAGTATTATCACAGAAAATTCAATGGAGGGCCCGGGAGATAGCATGGAGGTAAGGCGTTTGCCTTTCATGCAAAAGGTCATCGGTTCGAATCCCGGTGCCCCATATGGTCCCCCGTGCCTGCCAGGAGCAATTTCTGAGCATGGAGCCAGGAGTAACCCCTGAGCACTGCCGGGTGTGACCCAAAAACCAAAAACCAAAAAAAAAAAAAAAAAAAATTTAAAGAAAAAAAAAAAAGAAAATTCAATGGAAAAATTACATAGTGATCTACCAACCTCAGTGAGTTTAAGCAGTAACACAACTAACACCAACTAGCCCAGTAAATCCTTAGGCACTGTCTTTAGTAACACCATGGCAAGATATAGCAAACATTTCAAATTGACCTGTGTTGACTTAAGTTATAATAATTCCATTTGCATTTGTGTTATAACAAACAACATACATTAACTCTGTTGTGCCTGCATGGAGGCAGGCTAGGGGAGGAGATTGGTGAAGGGAAGAGCTCACTGATGGTGAGATTGGTGTATCAATATTTAATACGTGAAGCAGCTATATTGGAAATAGCTTGGTAAATCACTGTGTTATAAAAATTAGAAAAAATTGGGACCCGGGAGATAGCATGGAGGTAAGGCGTTTGCCTTTCATGCAAAAGGTCATCGGTTCGAATCCCGGTGCCCCATATGGTCCCCTGTGCCTGCCAGGAGCAATTTCTGAGCATGGAGCCAGGAGTAACCCTTGAGTGCTGCCGGGTGTGACCCAAAAACAAAACAAAACAAAACAAAAAAATTAGAAAAAATTGTGTAGAGTGGTCTTTATTTTATTTGGTCTCAGAAAATTATGAAATTAAATCTATTAATGACTATCATTAGGAAATTAAACTATTTGGGGAGTAGAGATGCCCCCCAAGCAATGCTCAGATAGCCCAGAGGTCACTCTTGGCAGTTTTTGACCAACCAGGTCAAGCAGTTCAGTGCAAGAGACTGTAGCACTGTTCAGACCCTTTTATGCTGGATCTTTATTTGCATTAAAGACTTTATGCAAGGTCTTTACTTGCATTACTGTACCAGCTGTGACAAAGTCCTAAGAAAGAGAAGCACGTTTTCCTGTTGTTCTGAATTACCTACCAATGCTCCATGAAGACTAGTAATCTCAGTGTGCTCTGGCTACTTCTGGCCCCGAGAGCTGCCTTTTGTTGTTTTGCCCCTTATTTGTTGACCTTCTCTGAAATTGAACTTGTATCTTTAATTCTCCAGATTTCCTATATTTTCCACTTGTTTCTGCTCTTTTATATTTTGAAGTTTATTTGAGGTGGTTGGGGGAATGACTGGGGAAAAGTAATGTATGAACTATTTCCATACACTTTGAGTTGCTTATAGATAAAGCATAAAATTTATTTTCAAAGGCCATTTTGTTTAGATTGTTAATATTTATTGTCAGTGTCTATTGATATAAAAATGGTACCCCTAAGTGAAACCTTGAATATATATTTATTGTCAGTCAGTGCAATCTGAAAAAAAATTCAACGGTAAACATGGTATTATTTTGTTCTTAAACAAAGTAGAACTCATTTTCATGAATCAGTTTTGAGTGATGAATCACCAATTCTGCACATTCTGTATTTAGAGAATAAAACAGTAATGACAGTAGAAAATAAAATGGTAATGACAGGGCTTACCATGGTGGACTTTGGATGGAGAATTGGAAACAAGCCAATAACATTTACAGAATTGCATAGTACCTGCATAGAGTATACTCTTTTGGTGTTATCACTGCTCTTCAGAACTTCAGGCTCTACCTTTCCACCCTTCATCCTATGATATGTAATCTGTATTGTTACTTTTACTCCTGTTCTTTATGTCTAATTGATAGTATTATTTTAAAGATTCAGCAAAGATCCATTGGCTACATATAATGGGAAAACCAGTCTACACAGCTGAGTTGGGAAAGTAGAGGTTTGAGAGGAGGGTGTGTTAAGAGTCCTTGGAAAGGGGAGGTGGTACATTGGCAAATGATATAATGTTAGAATTATGTGAAAAATGAGAAAACACTATTAATAGTATTGTAAACCACATAATCTCAATCAATAATTTTGTTAAATAAAGCTAAAATTTGGCAGAATTACATAGAGGTTGGGCCCAGTTTGCCAGTATACCATATCAATAGGGACTGGGGAAGGGGCACAAAAAGTTACTGTTATTTTTGCTAGTAGAGAACATTTTTTCATCACTATTTATTTCTATTCAAGATAACATAATAAAGTACAAGAGTGCAGGGCCAAAGCGATAGCACAGCAGTAGTGCTTTTGCCTTGCACGTGGCTGATCCAGGATGGATCATTCCATATGATCATTCCATATGGTCCCCCAATCCAGGAGCGATTTCTGAGTGCATAACCAGGAGTAACCCCTAAGCCTCACTGGGTGTGGCCCAAACACCAAAAGCAAAACTACAAAAAAAAAAAAAAAACCCAACAGAGTGGCTTAAATCAGTAGTTATAAATCACTGGTCATGAACTAGTGTCAATCCTCAGTGTAGAAATATTGAAAACCATTGGTCTACTGCCTGGGTTGTAACTGCTAGTCTATGGAACTAATATGCAGGAATGGTACTGGTCTCCAGGTGTGAAAAGGTTGATGAATACTGGCTTAAATCACAGAAAAATATTTTCTTAAAGTTTCAAAAGCTAGAAATTGAAGATTAAAGTTCTAATTTCTTAGCTTATAACTCTGTTTCTCTCTGTCCTCTTATGATCTTTCCTTGGCATTTGGAGAGGGGTAGGGGGAAGAAAGTCATGGGCAGATGGGTACATAAGCATTAGAGTATAGATGCTAATATTATCAGATCTGATTCTCAACCTTATAATCTCATTTTACTTACTCTCTTAGAGCCTTAACTATATTTCTTAGAGTTATGTAAGTATAGTCAAACTAGGATAATATTAGGGATTCAACATAGGAATCTGGGGGGGCATAAGCTTTCAGTTCATAAGTCTTATGATTTATGATAAATTTGATGTACTATTCAATATAAACAGAAAATGATCAAAGAGTTCGTTTGCATGAGACTGTTTCTTTGGTGGACCATAGGATAAAAAAAGCTCTGAGCCTGTGAAAAATCCAAAAGCTGACAGAAGAGAGATGTATATAGTGTGACAAAAAGGACAGTATCAGGTATATGCTAGTTGCAGAAGAAAAGCTCTGTCTCACTGTCTTAAGAGATGAATTCTGATTTCTAAATAAATTAGGAGACAAGTTAGAAGGGATAAAGACTTAAGGATCAATACTTGAAAAGTTAAGAAATACCATTTTCTTTTTCTTGTGGGGTAGAAGAAATGGAACGAACTTATTGATAAGTTTATAAGACATCCACATTCTCCTGGATCCATTAAAGGTGCCCACACACAATTTTTAGTGCCTAGCAAGGTTTGGAATAGCAGTTGGTATTTATGGAATTCAGAGTAAGTTGAAAGTCTGCTAAACCAAAGAAGACCATGTTATTGGGTTCTTCAACTGGAAAGTATTCCTTTCGGTTTAATGAAAGACATGTTGCAAGGGCTTTATTA
>PVKC010030925.1:0-14691 GCA_004027635.1 Crocidura indochinensis
CACTCTCCAACTGGGAGTGACACCTGAGCACAAGGCCAGGAGTAAGCCCTGAGTAAATTGAGGTGACCAAAAAAATTAAAACTCTGAAATCTGTAGTATATGTAATATCAGTGTAACCGTGTTCATTTTCTGATTTGGATCATTTTGCTATGTGTAGAAGGCAATGAGATTGTCTTAGAAAATACCAGCAGTTTTTAGAGGTAAGGGGACAGGCTAGCCTCAACTAATTATCCAGATTTTCAAAGGAAATTATGCCTGCATGAGTGTAACTGATACAGATTATGCCTGCATGAGTGTAACTGATACAGATGTCGATGGATTTCTAGAGGAAAAATACAGATGTTGAAAGGAATGTTGCTGGAGATGGGTAGATAGCTGTGGATATGCCTAAAGCATAGGTATTGATATAAACTATACATAAGTATATACATGGCACGGGCCATCTATATTCTGATAAAATAGGGACAGATGCAAAGGGAGACTGAGAAAAGGAAGAGAGACTAGAGCTAGAGAAGATGCATCTACAGAAAGAGAGGAATGGTCAGTGTGGTAAGTGGCAGTATTTAGTGAATTTTGTGCTTGGAAGAGTACCCAGAAATCCTTTGTTCCATGAGAGCAACTGTATTTATGTCTGGAATTTTCCCAAGAAAGAACTAAAAAACTAATGAGGTGGGACATAATGTGAAGGACTCAGCCACAGACAGCACTATTTCTCCTGGTCCTAGGATCTGTGGCCTTGTCCAAGGTAGAGGGATGGATGCGGATGTGGGATTTGGCACACAGTCCCCAGAGCCCACCTGGCTTGAATCCTAATGTTGCCTCTTGACAAGTGTGTGGCTTTTGACAGGGTGTGCAGCACTGTTTTAAGTTTTCCCATCTTTAAAAGAGAGAAACTGCTACACACCAAGGTCAAGAGGTTTTAAGAACAAAGACTGTTATGAGTCTATGTCCAAAGTATAGTTCACCTGGGGTCAGAGCCATAGTAAAGTGGCTTTTGCCTTGCATGTGGTCCACCTGGATTCAAATTCTGGCATTGCATATGCTGGGGATGTCCTCCCAAAATACCCTATTGAAAGCCATTTTGCTTAAAGAATTCACAGATTAAAAATTTAAAAAAGCAAACTGGGGCCAGAGCAGTGGTGCAGCAGTAGGATGTTTGCCTTGCATGTGACTGACATAGGATGGATGTTGGTTCAATCTCCTGGCGTCCCATATGGTCCCCCAAGCCAGGAATTATTTCTGAGTGCATAGCCAGCATCAACGGGTGTGCCCCCCACCAAAAAAAGAAAGAAAGCAAACTAAGAGAAACTGCAGAAAGAATGGAGAGAAGGATAATCAAAGTTTGTTGTTGCCTAAAATTTCTGTTAATTAAGAATGGGCTAAATCTTTTTAAGAATGTATATTTAGGGCTGGAGAGATAGCATGGAGGTAAGGCATTTGCCTTGCATACAGAAGGGCGGAGGTTCAAATTCCACCCATTTGGTCCCCCAAGCTGCCAGGAGTGATTTCTGAGTGTAGAGCCAGGAGTAATCCCTGAGCACTGCCGGGTGTGACCCAAAAACAAAACAAAACAAAAAGAATGTATATTTATGACAAAACAATGAAGTTCTAGCCAATTTTTTTGTGAGTGGTGTGGGGGAATGCTCACTGGATATTTTATTTGACAATTCTTTATGTACGGTTGTGCTGTGTCACCCTGTTTTTCCCCAACTCCCGTCTCTCAAACCAAGGATGAAAGCCTCTAGAAAGATTCCACCCATTTCCAGATTATTTGATCCCTTTATTTTTATTCTTTTTTTCTTCCTCTCTCTCCAGGTTATTACTTTCCTCTTTTTTAAACAAATCCACATAACTTGGACAGAGGGGACCACTTACTTTAGCAGCCCCGGGGGACAGGGAAGAAGATATGGGAAGTAGGACGGGAACGAAGGTGGAGGGAGGACAATTTGGTGATGGGAACTCCCCTGATTTTATGTTAATCTGTACCTAAAATATGATTGTCAACAATAAAAATATAGAGAGATGTAGATATGTTTAGGAAACCAACAGAAATAGACACAAGTATTAACAAAATTCAAAGACAAAGACCAGAAAAGTAAAAATAGAAATTTAATTTAAATTAAAAATATAAATTTTTAAGATGCCAAAGGAATTTCAATCTATTTGATGGAAAAATTGGAATATAGATAAAAACATACTGAAGATTTATTATAGAACCAATAAGTCTAATTAGAATAATATTTACATTAAATCTACATCAATTAAGCTACTGGAAAAAAAGGATAGAATCTGTTTGAAATTTAAAATATTAAGAGCAACTATCTGTTGTCTATATTGATGTGCTTAAAATCAAAAATAGGAGAAAAGTAATACAGTAATACAGTAGTAGAAAAGTAATACAGAAGTTAAGGTAATAACTGCCTTGCATGCAGCTGACCCTAGTTTGATCTCGAGCACCAAGCATGATCTCTTGAGCAGTGCCAGGAGTCAGGAGCCAGTTCTGAGTGTTTCCAGGTGAGGCCTAAAATTAAAATATAAATATTCACAGTAAAGGAGGCAATAATATACTTCTCTTGTCACTTAAAGTAAATCCTAAGTAAAGCAATCCCAACTTCATACTTCTTGACCATTTCTCTGGACCCAATGCTGTTGTTCTCTTTCTCTAGTGTTCTACTTCTGAGTCCAGGAGAGAATGAGTGAATTATGGAAGGACCAAGAGTGGGAATAGCAGAGGCCAGGAGTACCACCCCAAAACTGTATGGAAGGAGAAATAAGCCAAGAGATCTCATGCAGGACTAAATCCCTAAGTTCCTTGTTTTCCGAAGTCCCTGGACAATCTTCATATTAGTGGTCACTTGCAACCATCAGGGAGAAGCACATCGGGGAAGTGATATCTCAGGGCACAAGTCTCCACCCAGATGTCTTATGGGCCACTAGAAGAGCTCTGAGAAATTCCTAACCCTAGGCCCTCCACGCATTCTGAGTGGTAGTCCCAGAGCTGGTTTGTAGAATGGCCAGTGGGTTCTTAAGTCCAGACAAATTAGGCAGACAAATGCTGAGGACCCTGTTGTAGCAGGTAAGGGCAGAGAGAAGAGAATGGTCAGTAACCTATACTGGAGACACACACACACCAGAGTCCTTGCCCAGAGCACTTTCCCTCTGATATCTGCTCATTGAATGGGATTGCACATGAAGTATATGGGAAACAGGGGTGCACTCCTATCCTTGTGCATAAGGTATTCTGCTGTGCTCACTCATATTTGCATATAGACACATACACTCATGCTCTCATACAAATACCCATATGCGGGAGCCGGGAGGTGGCGCAGGAGGTAAGGTGCCTGCTGCCTTGCCTAGGATGGACCACGGTTCGATCCCCCGGTTCCCATATGGTCCCCCGTGCCTGCCAGGAGCGACTTCTGAGCGCATAGCCAGGAGTAACCCCTGAGCGTCACTGGGTGTGGCCCAAAAAAAAATACCCATATGCACAATTGCTGACACACACACTCAAACACATGACCCACACTAAACATACACATATATACACTAAGCACATGCTCTCCCACTCATATAAATACATTTGCACACATGCATACAGATACATTCAAACACACATACTTTCATATACTCACATACCTACACACACTTGTTCATATACTCATGCACACTTAACACATATTTTCAGGGAGGGGGTGGGTGCACACTGCCAACTCATCTGTCCTAAGGTCTTTGTCCTGGGATCGCTTATCTTCTCCAGTTTTGTTGTTGTTCAGCTCCTGCATGGCTGCTCTTTCTCCTCTAATTCCTCTGGAGTTGATTGTGGAGAAAGGAGTTCGTGTCCATTTGCCATCTGGCAGAACCCCAAAGTCTAAAAGCCTGTGTGCTTTATCTCTTTTTTATCTTAAGATATCACCCTACTGGGAGATCAAACAGGAAAGTCTCTGGACAAACAAAGAGAAGCTGCCCCTAAACCACCTGGAAGACCCGATCGAAGCTAATGGTGAGGAAAGTGGAGACCCTGCGAGATACCCACTGCTCACCATGGAAAAAGTCAAGAATTGGGTAACACTAGAGACTTCCAGAACTGAAGTTGGGTAGGGCATGACTGAAGCCAGAGGCTTGGGCATAGCTATTGGAAAACTTTCTCTCCAACATTTTCCCTCTCTCCATATTGGGCCATACTTAGAGAAGCCGCTGTGGCTGGAGAAAGCTGGGCTTTATTTTCTGCTTTTAAGAAAATGTTATTGAAATCCCATTATTGACTTCCCATACCATATACTAGAGGAGAAGTTTCACTACACTCACCAATATTCTAGCATCTTTCTCGTCGAAGGCCTTTTCTTCCCACCCCCGTCCAAGCCAGGGCTGAAGTGAGACAGTAGAGTTGAACATAAGTGCTATAGGAAATCAGGGCATGGGTTGATCTGGGACAAACCCCAGGGTGTAGCCTAAATACCCAGAAATGTACATCTATATCTCTCCTGGTCATGGGGTGGGGAGTGTGTGTGAAGCTTTTTTCTCTGAGATATCTGACCAGCCCAAGAGGAAAGGCCAGACTCATAATAAAGAACCCCTTATGGATCCTAGCAAGAAGCTTGACATTTGACAAGCCCCACTAAGCAGTTCCATTGTCTCCACTACTTATTTATTTATAATCTATTATTACTATTATTTTATGAAAACTAAAACTTACTGGTCTCCAGCACTCTATTTCAAAGCCTGGCCCCTCTCTGTGGCTTCCATTTATTGCACCAAGTATTGAAGATTAAAAACAAAAAGAAAAGACTGCAAAAAAGCCAAGCACGGGACTTTGAGAAATAGAAAATAAAATGGTTCTTCTTAAGTTCTGGGGGAAGGAACAACAGAGATGGACTGTGGACATGACGGAACTATGAACATGACTGAATTATGCACATGATTGAACTGCGAACATTAGACTTAGTCATCTTTCTTCCTGTCTGGCTCCAAAAATAAAGCACGGCTTGCTAAGTTTGTGGCTCATGACCACATCAGGCCCTAAATTCATCTCCACTCTATTTTTTAATATTTTATTGAATAACCATGTATGTATTACAAAGTTACAAAGTCATCCATGATTGAGTTTCAGGCATACATGTTCCAAGACTAATTCTTTCATCTATGTCTACGTCCCTCCACCAATGTCCTCAGTTTCCCTCTCAGATCCCAGCCTGCCTTTATGGTAGGCACTGTTTTCTCCTTTTCTCCATCCCCCTTTTAAGAACTGTGATTCACACACAATACTTTTGCTATGAGAATCATGCATGTAGGGGCCGGGCGGTGGCGCTGCAGGTAAGGTGCCTGCCTTACCGCGCTAGCCTTGGATGGACCACGGTTCGATCCCCCGGTTCCCATATGGTCCCCCGTGCCTGCCAGGAGCGACTTCTGAGTGCATAGCCAGGAGTAACCCCTGAGCGTCACTGGGTGTGGCCCAAAAACCAAAAAAAAAAAAAAAAAGAGAGAATCATGCATGTCACTTTACCTCCTTTCAGTACCTGTTCCAGAGTGATCACTTTCCTCTATCATTGTCATAATGGTCCCTTCCCTAACTTAGCTCCCCTACTCCCAAACTGACAAGCTTCCTACTAAAAATTGGTTGTCTTGACTCTTTGTTTCCATTTTTTTTAGCATTAGTTAGTCCCCTGCTATGTTTCTTTATTTCCTACATATGACTGAGATCATTCTGTATCTGCCACATTTCCCTCTGACTCATTTCACTTAGCACAATATTCTCCAGAACCATCAATGTATGAGCAAAATGACTTCATCTTCTCTTACAACCAAGTAGTATTTAATTGTGTATATGTACCATAGGATCTTTATCCAGTCATTTGTTGTAGGGCACTTGGGTTGTTTCCAGATCTGGGCTATTGTGAATAATGCTGCAATGAACATAAGAGAGCAGCTATCTTTTATGCAATGTACTTTTAGATCCCTAGAATATATTCTCTAAAGTGAAATTGCTGGAAAATATGAAAACTCAATTCCTAGTCTCTTGAAGAATATCCATATTATCTTCCAAAAAGGCTGGACCAGTTGATATTTCCACTGACAGAGAAGTAGGGTCTTTTTTCCACTACATCTACATCAACATTGTTTTTTGGGTTTTGTTTGTTTGTTTGTTTTGGGGCCACACCCTGTGATGCTCTGGGGTTACTCCTGCTATTTGCTCAGAAATCACTCCTGGCTTGGGGACTACATGGGATACTGGGGGAATCAAACCTCAGTCTGTCTTAGGCTAGCACAGGCAAAGCAGTTGCTTCAGACCCGACATTGTTATTTTTGTTTGTTTGGTTGGTTGATTTGGTTTTTGTTGTTTTGCAGGCCACACACAGCAGTACTCAGGGATATCTCCTGGTTCTGTCCTCAGTAATTACTCTTGGAGGTGCTTGGGGGGCCATATGGGATGCTGGGGATCAAACCCGGGTCAGCCACATGCCACATGCAAGGCAAATACCCTACCCACAGGTCCGAATATTGTTCTTATTGATGAGTACCAGTCTCTATGCAGTACATTACTCTTTGATTTGCATTTCCCTGATACTTAATAAGATAGAACTTTTTCTATGTACCTTTTGGCCATTTGTAAATCTTATTTTAAGAATTTGTATATAATCACCATGAAATAGCTAAGTTATTTATAGTTGTGTTTTAAGCATATAATGTTTCAACACTAAACCCCTCACCAATGTCCACTTCCCTCCACCATCCCCATTTGCCACCCACCAGTCTATAAAGTCTATAAAGAGGTGCTTTATATGTACATACATATGAACCTTTATAAAAGGTGCTTGTAAACATGGATATCTGTAAAATAATGAATTAAGTAATTTACTTACTAAAAATGAAAATAAATTTACCCAAAAAGATTGAACATCTAAACTCTATAGTTTTATAGAAACTGGAAAATTTCTTAGGAGAAACCATCAGTTGGTCTCTTAAGAGAAACCATCAGGTGGTCTCTACATGGCACTGTATTACCAATGATCTCTTAACTGTTACCTTAAGAAACAGACAACAAAAGAACAAATAGATAAAACAAGTATCATCAAATAATATACTTTTGTTTATCAATAGATGCTATCAACAGAGAAAAAAGGCAACTCACAGAGTGAGAAAAACTCTCAAATTGTCCATTTAATAAGGGATTAAGATCCAACATATATAAAGAGCTCTTTAAATTTAATATTCCAAATTTAGTTTAACAAAGCTTTCCAATTCAAAACTGGGCAAAATATTTGAAGAACACATTTCAAAAAAAATTAGATAGTACAGTAGGTAGTCCATTTGCCTTATATGATGACAACCCAAGAAGCTCCACATAATCCACATAGATCCCCACATAGAGTTTCAGGCTGAAACTCTGGGGTCTTCTTGGAATGGAAGCTAGAGGCCTCCCCTAACCCCATACCCTGTATTACAGGGGGGAAAAAAAGCTTCACAGCTTCAGGACTAAAGAAATGATGTCAAAACAAGCTAATGAAACACACAGGTACCAAGGTCTTTGGGCAATAAACTCTGAGGCCTCCCTCAAAGGGGTATGGGCTGGAAATCATCATAGTTGTACAGTTAAGGGAGTTCTTGAAGTAAACAGCCACACACACCACCTCATCTGTAGCCATATGACTCCACCAAATTTCAAAATACTAAGAGCCTAGTATGAAAAGAACAAATTAGATAAGAAAGTAGCATAGAAGCCAATTAATTTCAATAGTTAAAAACAATGAAACTAGATTCAACTAGCAACAAACAGTTTAGTCAATCCTCAATGACTTTAATAACCCCATTGTGATATATAACTAGTTTCACAGACTTCCCTTAACTTAAGTTTGATACTTCCATTTACTGTTTTGTTGTAATAAGCAATATAAAAATAATTTGGTGCCTGTCAAGATGGGAATGTGGGGACAATGGTTGGGGAAAGGTCACAATGGTGATAGTACTGATCTTGGAACTTTGGGTGATTGAAACAACTGAGTTGTGAATAAGTTTGTAAATCACAGTGTTTTAAGTAAAGTTTTTTAATGCAAATCAAGGCTACAATAAGATAGTGTTTATAAAAAAAAAGATAGTGTTTATGCATTCCCATTAAAATTGCTTTTATAGGGGCTGGAGGAAAAGTACTGCAGGTAAGGCACTTGCCTTGCATATAGTTGACCAGGGTTCAATCCCAGAACCAACTATAGTCCTCAAAAGTCTCTTCAGTGATTCCTGGGCTTATAGTCAAGAGTATGTCCTGAGCACCATTAGGTGTAACACCCCCAAATTCTTTTTTTAACAAAAGATGGCTATTATAAAAAGGATACCACATTTTAGTGAAAATATAGAGAAATTTGAGCCATTTTGCATAAGTGATAGAGATACAAAATTGCCAGTAATCATGCCAATTTCATCAAGAAGATAAACACAGAATTACCATTGATTATGTTGGTCTAACAATTATAGTCCTAGATATAGATTTAAAGATATTTTAAAAAATAAGGACCAGGGGCCCGGGAGATAGCATGGAGGTAAGGTATTTGCCTTTCATGCAAAAGGTCATCGGTTCGAATCCCAGTGCCCCATATGGTCCCCCGTGCCTGCCAGGAGCAATTTCTGAGCATGGAGCCAGGAGTAACCCCTGAGCACTGCCGGGTGTCACCCAAAAACCAAAAAAAAAAATAAAAATAAAAAATAAGGACCAAGGCTGGAGTGATGGTGCAAGCAGTAAGGCATCTTCTTTGTGTGCGTGGTTCGATCCCCCAGCATCCCATGTGGTTTCTCAATCCAGGAATGATTTCTGAGCGCATAGCCAGGAGTGACCCCTGAGCAACACTGGGTTAGCCCAAAAACAAAAAAATAATAAGAACCAAAGCATGTTCATAACAGTATTTGAAAGAGCAGTTGATAAAAAAGCAAATATGCCCATCAACAGATAAATTAGTAGAATGTGGCATCTGTGTGCAAAAGAATATTATTCAGTCCTTAAAAGGGATGAAATAATGATTTCAATTGCAACATAAATAAGCCTTGAAAGTATTATGTTAACTGAAAGAAGTTAAACAGCAGAAACACAAATATATTGTGCTTCTACTTATTCAAAATACAAAAGCAAGCAAATTCTTAGAAACAGAAAGTAGATGTGATGGCTAAGGACTGGACGAGAAGGAAATGGGGATAAACATTGATTAACACATTTTATATTGGGAGTGGGTAATGAAAAGTTCATAAAGATAGAGGCAACGATTGTACATTGATTAACACATTTTATATTGGGAGTGGGTAATGAAAAGTTCATAAAGATAGAGGCAATGATTGTACCATGTGCTTACTGTCCTCAATGCCACTGAGTTGTGTTTTTAAAACTGGATTATCTGGGAACCAGACATTTCCCTCAACCCCAACCAGCTACCACCCTACTTCCAAAGTGAAAAGACAGACTCTAGCCCACCTTGCCTCAGCCAGGAAGCTGCCAACTCTACTGCTGCTAATTTGCTTTCAACAGTCCCTTTTCTCCTACCTCCCTTCACTTTTGGACTGTTGCTTGCTACCAGATTCAGTTTCTGCCAAATAGCTTTTATGAAGCCAACATCACCTTAATACCAAAACCAGACAGAGATGCTGCCAAAAAAAAAAAATTATAGACCAATATCCCTGATGAACACAGATGCAAAGATCCTCAACAAAATCCTGGCAAACAGGATCCAATGCCTCAAGAAGATCATTCACTGTGACCAAGTAGGTTTCATCCAGGAATGCAAGAATGGTTTAACATCTGTAAATCTATCAACAGATTCAGTTTCTGAGACACCCCAGCTCAAGAACATTTCCTAATATGTGACTACTAGGAGCCATTTTTCAGACTCCACAAGTCCATATCACAGGCTGAAACCGTTCTCCTAATTTTATCCCACCCAAACTATTTCAAAGGACTTAAAGGGGATATGTATGTCTCATATATCTCAAAAGATGTATTTGGTAGGGGTTTGGGCCACACTGGTTTGATGCTCAGGGGTTACTCCTGGCTAAGCGCTCAGAAATTGCCCCTGGCTTGGGGGGACCATATGGGACTCTGGGGGGATCGAACCATGGTCCTTCCTTGGCTAGCGCTTGCAAGGCAGACACCTTACTTCTAGCGCCACCTCACCAGCCCGGTATTTTCTTAATAGGTACAATTCTTATTGTCTATTTCTTTATGTAGAGGTAATTTTCCCCATTCCTTTTTTTTGGGGGGGGGATCTGTTTAGTAGGAAATTCTAGTAGGTAAGTTTCTCTTGGGTTCTGAGTTTATGTTAGAACAAGTTTTAGGGATTGTTTAGCTTGTAATTTTTACCCCCACATGCACCCCATATGTAGTATCATGTGGCATTATTCCTTTTTACATACATTAAAATGGAGAAACCTTACATGTGGAAACAAGTTCTTATCTAATAGGGATAGGAACTCATAAATTTTACATTGCAGTGGAGACTTTCACCCTGAACATTTGTCATAGTGGCTTGGCTTATGCTTCTGACAATTGGACGATGGCTATTCACCCCTGAACTTTAGATCTCATCTATGGAACCAGGATGATTTTCCGTATTAGCACCAGCAATTGGACTTCTACCTGAGAAGGCCCTAATGCTCCCCTGACACCAACTTGCTTCAGAATGGGTTCATATAACACCCTGACAACCAGAAAACAGCAACAACTTGCTTTTAGAGCAGGGTGAGATGAAATCAGAAGACTCTCCATGACACCCTGACTAAAAACATAGGATCAAGGTAAAAACTAGAATCTCTAGCTATAGAAACCTCACTGCAACAACCATGAATGAGAAGAACTTTTACTGAGACCACAAAGCAAGACTTCGGGTTAGACAACTTAGTATTCCTAGAGCCTCTAATTGATCTTATGGCAGGATGCTTCATGGATAGAGTCTCCCTATTTTTAGGTCAAAATTTTTTCCTTTCTATTTTCCCCAACTTTTGCTATGCTCATAAAAAAAAAAAAGAAAGAAAAAACCACCCCCACCCCCATACACCTTTTTTCTTGTTTTCTTTTTTAATTTTTTTTTATTTCTTGTTTTTTAAATAAGGCGCCTACCTTTTTCATAAAATCTTGGGTCATAGATTACTTTGTTTTATCACATATTTCTTCATTTTTCTATAAAACTAAGAAGAGTGGAAAAAAGAAAGGCTGGGGGCCAGGGGCCAAGTGGTCTCAGAAGCACTGATGGAGAAACAAAATAAGGACTAAATATCCAAGCCAAAGTCAATAACAGTCGACTCAATATATCTAAATTTAAACAATCTAAACTTAAATGGGCCTGTTATACTGGCAGGCAATCGAGCAAAGGGTGGTGATATAGAATGCACTCTGGGTTCATTGGTGAATGGAGGTCAATACTGGCGTAGGGAATGACCCTGACTCATGCATATCTGAAATTCAACAATGAAGGACTTTGTAGATCACAATGATTTTAATGAAATAAAATTTAAATAAATAAAATTTTTAAAAAATGGGCCATCTGGAGCCACATGTCACTCTGTACCAAAGCGGCATCATAGCACTATCCTGTCCACACAAGATGGACCAAGTACCACTAGAAGTATCATTCAGGCACCCTGAACACAGTTTGAATGTCCCTCAAAAAAAAAAAAAAAAGTATAGGGGCCGGCAGTGGTGCTGGAGGTAAGGTGCCTGCCTTGCCTGCTCTAGCCTAGGACAGACCTCGGTTCGATCCCCCGGTTTCCCATATGGTTCCCCAAGCCAGGAGCAACTTCTGAGCACATAGCCAAGGAGTAACTCCTGAGCGTCACCGGGTGTGGCCCAACCCCCCCCCCAAAAGTATAGAAAGATAAAATGGATGTTTTGTTTATTTTGCCAAAATAAAATACATAAGTCATGACCCCAAAATACTCAGTAGTTTTTTGGGGTGTTTTTTTTTGGTTTTGGGGCCACACCAGGCGGTGCTCAGGGGTTACTCCTGTCTGTCTGCTCAGAAATAGCTGCTGGCAGGCATGGGGGACCATATGGGACACCGGGATTTGAAGCAACCAGCCTTGGTCCTGGATAGGCTGCTTGCAAGGCAAATGCCAATGTGCTATCTCTCCGAGCCCCCAGTAGTTTTAATAAGTAAAATCAAGTAAATTTTTGAAAGAAGAGCAAAAGAGAGCAGAAGAACAAAGTGATAATTGGGGAAAATAATAAAGGAAAAAAACAATACAGAAGTAAATATCCAATACAAAGAAGTTTCAGGGAAAAGATAAAAGAGATTTTTTTGTCTTTTAAAAACAGCTCTGGTGTTTCTGAAATATGGCCAGACTAGAAACTATTTCACACAATATGTGGAGCCGAAGGTACTCAGCTTCTTCGCTGTAAAAGATCCATTACAATCTATCCGCTTGGCAATTCTCATTCTATCAAAATGGAATGAGGACAAACTGTAGAGATCAGGCTGATATCCAAGGAAATTGTTGAATTGAAGGGCACGCATTTTTACATCGAAAGACTGTAGGATATTCCCTCCCACCAAATGCACACCTCATGAGCTATCACTAGGACACAACAAATCGTAGCCACTGTGAATTGAGGCTCTGAAGATCAGGGGAATCCAAGAACTAAAAAACAAAATATTCTGAGCACACCCTGGAAAGTGTGTCTCACACACACACACACACACACACACACACACACACACACACACACACACACACACACACACACAGTCAACATATGTGCAAGACTGCTATTCAAGTGAGCAATCCCTGTTCATTGCAGCAACAGTAAGGAAGGGAGGAAAGAGGCCAAGGAAATAAAAGCATAAAATAGTATTTTACCTTTTGCATCTGCTTTTCTTTGGTAGGAGGGGGCAGTGGGGACCACTTCTAAGCAGTGCTCTGAAAATCTGTGGGCATTCGTGGTAATTGCCAGCCAACTAGCCCTTTGGTTCAGTTCAAAAGCATAAGAATGATGTCCTTCTTGGACTGTAAAGAGCTGGCATTGCTGCAGGCCTCAGAGGTTGCATCCAGCAATATTCAGAGGACCATGAGGTTCTGGGAGTCAAATCCAGGTCAGACATGTGCCCTAACCACTGCACTATCTCTCCTAGCCCCTGCATCTGCCTTTACAGGACTCTTTACTTCCACGGGGCTCTCTTGGCAGCTCTGGGTGTTTCTGAATCTATGACCAAACTAGAAACCATCTCACAGGATATGTGGAGCTGAAGAGATTCAGCTTCTTCACTGTAAAAGATCCATTGCAATCTATTTGCTTGACAATTCTCATTCCATCAAAATGTAAAGCTGAAAAGTCATCACATGACAAATGAATGCTTCAGCTCCAACAGGTCACGCACGGCCTTCTCCAGTGTCTGTGTTGGCGAGGGCCAGGGAAACTGAACTTCACCAGTGTCATTGTTACCAACTCTGGTAATTAATGGAAATTTTTCAAATTGTCTGAATCTCTATTTAAATGATTTATATAATGAACCTTCAGAGTTGCTGTTACAATCTATCACATTGTAATGAAGCAACTTAGGTGTATTTATTACCAATTTATAGAGAATATGGCAGACTGGGGGTGATAAAACTTGCTTTCTCTCTTGGTTTCCCTACATTCTCACATCCTGTGATTGGAATAAACAGGACTCATCTTAACACATGAGCCAGAGATATTTTATTTGGGGGAGCTGGCCAGTCCCTGATGATTTATGACATGATTTCATTACAAATTGCTATAAAGATATCCATTGCTCACCCATGAGGTGTTGTGCGTTTACTCATAAATTTTCAGGAATGAGACACTGTATGTGCCAGGAATGATAGAATGCCGTTTACATTTCCCTCCTCTAACTCTCTAAAAACAAAAGGACCTTTCAGGAAATTGGGGTTTAGGATTCCAGTCTGAGAAGTGCACGTTCACATGAACTGAGTCTTAGAGATATAGCAAAACTCATCTCCAACGTCACTGCTTCCCTTTAAAGGAAAGAGGAGGAACTATCTTCATTCTGATTCCCTAGCAAAATGACAGAAACTCTATATTAATGGAGAACACTTGTTGAAATGTAGTTCCACTAGAGAGAGACAAAACCTTGCTTAAATTATTCTTTGGAACTAGCTCAAAGCTTATAGAATTGGCGTTAACCTACAGAAGAGTTTAAGTCATGTAATGTATGTATTTTTTTTAATGAGCATCAAAGAACAAATACTTATAAGGCACATGGAATTGGGAGAGCTTGTGCAATTATAATATTTTTGTAATATGTCTTAAGGTCATGAATGTAATACCAATCTTATATTCTTAATTTTTATTAACTCTTACAGTTCCTAAATATGGCAGATACGCAAAATTATACTTCTTCATGACACATTTTAAGAAATATGGGGCCGGGCGGTGGCACTGGAGGTAAGGTGCCTGCCTTGCCTAGAAGGCACCACGGTTCGATCCCCCGATTTCCCATATGGTCCCCCAAGCCAGGAGCGACTTCTGAGCGCATAACCAGCAGTAATCGCTGAGTGTCACTGGGTGTGGTCCAAAAACAAAAAACAAAACAAAAAAAAGAAAAAGAAAAAAAGAAATGTAACAGGTAAAAACTAGGTATGACCCCTAAAAACTATACTACTTCCCAACCCCCAAAAAGAAAATTATTAAATTAAAAAATTGCTATGCTGGGGCCCGGGAGATAGCATGGAGGTAAGGCGTTTGCC
>PVKC010030926.1:0-14709 GCA_004027635.1 Crocidura indochinensis
TTCTTCTTTTTTTTTTTTTGACAAGTTTCTTAACTTTATATGCTGTGGTTTAATTTTCTGTGGATGAGAAAGAATTATGATATTCTATTTTGATTGAATGAGTCAATATGTTGTAATTGTTTAGTTCACACATATTAACTATTGATCATAATTAGCATTAGTATAGAATCTTTCTCCTTCCATATGTAAACCATGTCACAGCAATAGTCTCTACTATAATCCCATCTATTTATAAATCCAAATATTTAGAATTTAGGAAAGGCTATTTGTCACCCATCATGTACTAGGAATTATACCAAATAACTGATATGTGAAGATGAAGTAGCTAATACTCTTTCTTTCTAGACATGAAGCAATGTTAAAATGTCAAAGTTTAATGGTGAGGGATTCCTTAAATTATTCTGAGCTCACAGATAAATGAGGGGGAATTTTAAAAGATGTGAAAGAGCTATATGCTATTTCTGTTTAATATTAAGCATGCATGGATCAATATGTGTAAATGCTCAAGAAATTCAACCTTAATTGAGATAGTTCTATCATGCTGTATTATGTTTTCTTTCTGGAGAATGAAGTACACAGTTTTTAGTAAAGTGGGTATATTTCCCTGCAAAATGCTCTTAGCCAACAGAATAAACAATAATAAAAATAATCTGACACAGCATGAGTACAATGAATAGTAATATGAGGACTACAGATCAAAATGTACATGGTATTTATTCCAACGATGTAGAGAAAGTAAAACTCATGTATTTATTTTTAAAATAAAATTATTACACTTATTATTAATTATTACACTTATTAAGGAATCAAAAGTATATGTTAGAATAAATAAAGCAATAATTACTCTATAAGCCACTTAAAATATAGGATTTAAACTGCTATTAATATATTGAGGAGAAGAGAGAAAAAACAACACACTATTTTTTCCAGGATACACAGGAAAGGGACTGCAATTGACTGTTCAGGATTATTTCTGCACTTGATCTTAGCCGAAAGGCCAAGAAGCGATCAGGACTATTTCTTTCTGACTCTGTACTATGGAGTGGCTCCTTGGAGGAACCATATTTGTCACCAGGGATTAATGTAGGATAAATGTTATGCTGATTAATTCCTTAACCCTTTACTACTATCTCTCCATCTTAAAATGTTTAACTTTATTCCATGCTTTATGCAAATAGTGATAATAATTCTTAAAATCAAAATAATAAATACTTATGAAGAAAGCATAAAAGGCATCTCAAAAGAAAGTAGAAACTTATTAATAGGAATGTAATTAATACTCACAAACATAGACATTAAAATTTAATGATAAATAAGAAACCAGTAAAAATAATACGGATGCATGTCATTGATTTTAATGCTCAGAATGATAGAATAAAATCCAAATTCTAATAAAAAAGACACCTTGCTTTCCAATTGGAGTAATTTATAAATAAATATATTTATAAATATATATTATATGTAAATATATTTATAAATATGTATTTATATATATTTATAAATATATATATTTATAAATAAATAGTTTTGTAGTATAGTTCATAGGGAAAGAAAGAAGAACAAAATAGAAAGGAATAAAAAGAAATAAAGAAAACAAAAAGAGTGAATGAAAGAATAAAAGAAAAAGAATGAGTGAGTTAAAGAAGGAAGACAGGACGGAAGGAGGGAAGAATGAAAGGAAGGAGGGAAGAAAGGAGGAAAGAAGAGAAGAAGTAGGGGCCAGAGAGATAGCATGGAGGTAAGGTGTTTGACTTGTATGCAGAATGATAGTGGTTCGAATCCTGGCATCCCAAATGGTCTCCTGAGCCTGCCAGGAGCAAGTCCTGAGCATAGAGCCAGGAGTAATTTCTGAGCACTGCTGGATATGACACAAAAAACAAAAACAAAAAAGAAGAGAAAGAAGAAAGGAAGGAAGAAAGGAAGAAAGGAGGGAAGAAAAAATGAGGGTGAAAGGTAAGGAAGGAAGAATAGAATGTAAAATGAAATGTAAGAAAGATGAGTAAAATAAAAATAAACAATAAAGGCAGAAACATAATTCAATAAATTAAAATTAGAAACATTTTAAATGTTTCAAAGTAGATAATAAAGAAGACAAAATTCTTACCAAGATTTGTGAAATAATAAAAATCAAGATATTTTAAAGGAAAATGTTTTCTTAGTTATGTGCAAATAAATGTTATTACAGTGATTTTACGTGTATAAATTACTAAAAGCATACTAAAAATAATGAAACAGCATATAATACTGATTTCCAATTCGGAAATTGAAAACTGTGTGGAATATGCCTTTCAGATATATCTAATTTAGTGACTTGCTAAGAAATTCTATTAAATTGCAAAAGAATATGATCTTATACTATTTAAATATGGTAACACATTAAAATAAAAACAGTAGTTCTTAAATCAAGAAAACACATCTATGTTAATTTCTTTAACATCTGTAGCGAATTCTCACAAATGACTTTAAATAACAGCAGTACTGAAGGGCAAACGTTTTGAATCAAGATAGGTACAAATGGGAGTTAGGTTTGTTCTTAAACTCCAAAAAGTATATATTTCCCTTGTTTCTTGTAGATGATATTAACTCTAATATCCCTTGGCTTTTATCCATATCTCTCCATACTCTGCTACTGTGGTTCCCTGACTTAATCCTGTTTTCTCATTTAATTCTGTTTTTTTTTTTTTTAATTCTAGAACATCAATAGTTGATTCAAAGTCCACTTGGTGGGGCCAGAGAGATAGCATGGAGGCATGGAGTTTGCCTTGCATGCAGAAGGATGGTGGTTCGAATCCTGGCATTCCATAGTGTCCCCTGAGCCTGCCAGGAGCAATTTCTAAGCATAGAGTCAGGAGTAACCCTTGAGCGCTCCTGGGTATGAGCCCAAAATCAAAACCAAACCAAACCAAAACAAAAAAAAGTCCACTTGGTAATCCAAGATAAATTTATCTTTAATCTTTTATCAGATAAAGTAATTTCCTCTTTTATTATAATTACATGTTTGAAAAACTATAATTCAATCTACTATACTTTCCCCCCCAAATGCAGTACTTAGGGATATCACATATACCATATATTCAATTTATTCAAACATCCCCCAAACTTTTACATGATTAAAATTGCTAATTCCTCAAGTCTAACACCTCAAATAAATGTGGTTTTAAATTTTCATTTTTAATTTCCAGATCATTAGAATCAGATGCATATCTTATTTCATAGCAAATGTAGGATCGTGGATGTCAACAATTACAGTCCAAGAGAAAAAAATTGGAAAAAATAAATCACCAACATTAATTTTACATTTAGCAGTGAATATTCTATTAAGTTTCCTTTCTTGAAAAGAATAAATTTAGGTACTTTCAAGTTATTCAAAGTATGGCAATTTGTATGGTAGCCCTAGGGTACTATTATAATGATATTGGCATAAGACAATAGTCTTATTGTCTTATCTTAATGATCTTATTGGTACCTAATCAAAGTACAAACATTCCTTAGTGTTCTAAATAATTTCTCAATAATGTAAGATTATAGGAATATTTATTGAAAATACAGGGATTATGTTCAATACAGAAGTTTGCCAACGTTGGAATGACAAGAAAAATAACTATGATGACCCAAATGAAATCTTTACTATTATTGTTGTAATACAAGTTAATGTATTTCCTGTTTTCTATGCAATATGTAATCTCAAGATAAAAATAAATGCGTTTCTCATTCTTGTTCTTTCACACTTATAATGCAGAGCTGTTGATTTCTCTTCATAAATGAGGTTGTTAAGATATATCCATTTGCATTAGTTCATCTGCTTCTAAATTCCTGTCATAACCTTAAATAATTCTCTCGTTCTTTAGTGTCTCCAGATGGGTTCTTATCTGCCCAATCTGCCAGTTCTGGCAAACAAATGATGATCAAAATGATTATCCCTGCTTGGGGACAGTTAAATATTATATTTGATCATCACAAGCATAAAGCTGTGTGTTCATATGAACAGCTTGTACCTTAGCAATGGGTAGGTTAGTGTTGGGACCAAAAACATTCAACATGCCAAGCTTCTTAAAAATAAAACAGAAAAAGAGAAGCCTGTCATATTGTAGGCACAGCATGACAATAATATCTTCTATATTAATGGTGGCCAAAAGAAATCCAGAAATGGGCTTAAGCTCAGAAAGATGCAAGAGTCAGCCCACAATATCAGATATGTGAAGATGTGTGCTTTCAAGTCCTATTAATTCATCTCAAAGGATTTGCTATTATACACACATATCCCTAATAAAATAAACAAATCTGGTCTATTTTTTTTACAGTCACAAAAGCTAATGTTGAAATAGAAGATTCTTAGTTATTGTAAGTCAGATGCAGCAGTTTGAATGAAACATTGCTTCTATCCTAAACAAATAGAAATTGTCCCAAGAGTTTATTTTGCTCTCATAAACAATATCCCTGGATTCTAATCTTTGATGCTTCTCTGAAACAAGAGGCCCCTAGTCATTTGCTCCAAACATGAAGGACCACAGACAGAATACATCCTGAGCTGTTTTTTTTATTTTAATTATATTTATTGAACTATTCAAAGATTCTCATTTCCTAATATTAAGGAGAAAGGAGTCACCGGAAAGAAAATAAAAAGTATAGTGGATTTATGGATCAGCTACAGAATTTCTGTATCTACCTAGTCAGGGTGAATTAGCAAAATTCAGAATTCATTTTTATTTGTTTCCAAGGAAGAAAGTGACACCAAGTTAGTGAGCTAGAAACTTATACATAATTATCTGGATTTGATCCCTAGCATTAAGCTTTCTAGAACCAGCTAGGAATAATTATGAGTACAGAGCCAGGAGTACATCCTTGGGTGTCACTCCAAGTCAAAAAATAAATAAAACTTGCAATATATATATATATATATATATACACATATATATATAGTGTGTATATATAGGCTGAATATAGGTGTATATATATATATCTGTATATATATGTTTGAGGGCCACAATCAATGGTATTCAGGTGTTGCTCCTGGCTTACTCCAGCTCCTGGCTACTTACTCCTATCTTTTTACTCAGAAGTTACTCCTGGTGATTTTAGGGAACCTTACGAGATGCCATGGATCGAACCTGGGTCGACCCTGTGTAAGGCAAATATCTACCTGCTGTGCTATCACTCCAGCTCCAGAAAAACTTGTAAAATATTCTAATAACTCCATTTTATTCAAGTCCCTGGCACTCTTTTGGTTCAAAACATAATATCTGGTTGAAAAATTAAATAGCTGTTTTTCCATTTATACTAACTGCTATCTCTTGGAAGGCCCATTTTCCATGGCAATTCAGAGACATTAGGGAAATAATCATTATAGGACTGATCACTCTGTTTACAAAACGCTGTTAAGGATTATTTTTTCCTAATAAGCTTCTCTCCCAGGCTCTCTTTAGGATAGAGAAAATGTCTTAGTTTCTCTATAGGGAGTGATAATTGTCTGATGCTGCCAAAAAAAAAAATAATGCAAGACTGAAGCAGGTTCGTTCAAATTCAGAAGCAAAAATAGGGTTGAAGAAGAAATATTTGCTCAATATCTCCCCATACTCTCAATCATTAAATTTAGTGATAGAGTAAGAAAAAGTCATAGAATTTTCCATGGATCACTTGCACTGCCATCTTAGTATACTAGTATCATTATTTATTCTGAATCAAAGCATTTCTTTGAGAGGTTATGCTTTCTGAAGGATGTTTTATTTTCTTACATTATTTAGTTCTTAATTGAATAGGTTCTTCCTTTTATGAACATTAACAAAATGATCTCATTCTTATTATCAAATCTTTTCATGGCTTTTTTAAAATAAAAAATCAATATAAAATGCCTTTTTAATGGTTTCTTTTACTGCATTAGTCCTTACAATATCAGTTGGCAAAAATATAGAGCTGATCAAATCTACTAGATTAGGCCATGCTACTATAATAAGCTAATGAATATACAACTTTGAAATCATAATTGTGTTATCAGAAGAAATATAACTATTGGTTGAATAATTTAATATAAAAATTACAATGTTCAATGCAACTATTATGTAGATCTAAAGACTAAAACAGTAAATGGTAAAAACAAAATAAGAATATATCTTTAATCAATAAAATTGATTACAATATAATAAGGAAAGTGAAATAAAATAAAAACATAGCATAGCAATTATAGAAAAGGATATATTAACTTTTTTATGATTTCAGAGATGCGTATAAAGAGATAACACAGAGAGTAACATTCTTGCCTTGTACAAAACTATTCCCTGTACTATCCCATGTACTACACATGGTCAAATGATAAGAGCCAGGAATGATTTTTGAGCAGGAAGCCCATATCTAGATTTGTCCTAATAGCCAGCCTCCTCCTGTAAACAATTACAGAAGTAATTTGTTGAAATTTTAAGATATTGTTGAATTAGAGCATTGATATATATCATATATCAATTTTAAGAATGTTAAAGCCAGCAAACTGAAAGAAAACATGATATAAGATATTAGATATAAGATATATTAAAAGTAGATATGAGATATCTTAAACATTTTTTATCTTTAAAGGATAAAAATTGGAGCCAGAGAGGTGGTGCAAGCAGTAGGGTGTCTGCCTTGAATGCTCTAACCTATGAGTTTGATCCCTCGAGTGTCCCATATGGTGCCCCAAGCCAATCACATGGCCAGGAGTAACCCCTGAGCATCACCAGGTGTAGCTCAAAAACAAAACAAAAACTAACAAAAAGAGATAAAAATTGATGTAAGAATAAAGATAAAAAGGATAAAATGGGATCCATTATTAAGTGAAAACTGCAAAAACTTTATTTTAATTTAAAAACCACAGATTTAAAATTATGCATAATAATAATGATGGCTGAAAAGAAGATGTAAAGATGGTAGTAACAGAGTCTGAAGGAATATGTCAAAAAACTTTTTATTCAGAGACTGAATTTTGTATCTAGGAATCATCTTTATATTTAAAAATATTGCAGTGGACTTTTTGGTATTCATTAAGTCACAATCCATATTTGGCCTTAAATAATCTCTTTAGGAAATTGGAATTTGAAGGGGGCTTCTAGTAGGACTCAGAGAGCTATGGGATCCCCTCTTTGGGACTCTCAATCATTCAAGCAAGACATGTTTGTGGTTCCTTAAGTTTGTGCTCTGACTTTTGATTCTAGTGATGACAGGATCTTCTGGTAGTGGAGGGCTGCAACAGGAGTGCACAAAGTAACTCTCAGAGGATCATGTGGTGCAATAGATCACCAGGAATCAACCAGGAATCAATGTGTACAAGACATGAGTTCACCTCCTCTACTATCTCTGTGACCCAGGAGTAATGTGTTGGAAATGAATAGAAATAGGTTATTGTTATATAAAATACAGAAAAAATATGTTAAAGTGATGGCTGTTGTAATATTGGACATCTTTTTTTTTCTTTTTAACAGCCACTGAATTTTGAGAAAAAGAATTCATATACACTCAACATAGAAGGAGCAAATACACATCTTGATTTTCGCTTTTCTCACTTGGGTCCCTTTAAAGATGCCACCATGCTGAAGATCATTGTCGGGGATGTTGATGAACCTCCACTCTTTTCCATGCCTTCCTACATCATGGAGGTCTATGAAAATGCCAAGATTGGGACTGTTGTGGGCACTGTATTGGCACAAGATCCCGACATTGCTAACAGTGTTGTAAGGTAGAGTATTTCCTTTAGAAATGTATTTATTAAATTTTATGGAATATACTCTACTTGAAGTGGATATCATTCTGCAAAAGTTCATTTTCAGGTTATCTTTGTATTAAATAATTAAATTAAATTAACTAATTTTTCAATAGAGCAATGTTTTGATGATGACTACATGTAGATAGCCCTATGATTATATTCTAATCACAAGTTAATTAGTCATTAGATATAAAAATTGACTGAAAATAATTTTGGAAATTATCTATTTACATATTAGATGACCTATTTTAAAATTCTCAGTCATAAAATGTAGAGATGAATGAGAGAATTGAGGATTTGGAAAGAGTGCTCCTTTCAGGATGATGTTTTTCTCCAATAATGGAATGCCCTTAGGAAATTACATACCTTATCTGGAAAAGGAGAAAATGAACTCCACTCTTTAAGAGTTATGGTGGAATTACATAGAGAAGTTCACCTAAAGTACAGAGTTGTATCTTGAGCAACTATGGGCATTGAGAAAATGTGAATTTGACGAAGACAGTATAAGAAGCAGGGTCAGAGACAGTAAGACCAGTGTGGGAATGATGCACTACTGAATAATTTTCTGCATGCTCTTTCAAATATTAAGAAGAAATATTATTGCTGAGCAAGCATTTACTATCTATCATCTATCTATCTATCTATCTTTCTATCTTTCTATCTATCTATCTATCATCTGTGTGTGAAATATTTGGTTAAAATAACTAATAGTACGGTTTAGAGAACATATGAACTCACAAAAATAGTTTATTGATTCAATATGTCCTGAATATGCAGCAGATATAATTATTTTCTTTTCTAAATATAAATTTTTCTTAATTATGATCATATCGAACTATTGCATATGAGTACTCAGTTAACTGTACATTTAATTTGAATAGTCTCTAAAATTTGTTTATAAATTCTTACCATAATAGTTTACTTTTTACATTTTTTTTGGTTAGTATATCTTTTAACAATAACTTATGTGACACACTCCACAGTAGCAGGTATAAAGACAGTTTCTTTTTGTACAGACATGGTAGGTTCTGTTTTTGAAAATAAATGGACTGTCCAACTCAGTAAAAAAACTCTTACGGACACAAACGTATGTATTTAATTATTTTGTTCTTCTTGTGAGTATCAAAACAATCTATTAGGAACTCTGACACATTGGAATTAAAATATGAACACTTGAGAAATTAGACAAAACTCAGCAATATTAGTGAAATGCATTAAAAGCAGGAAGAAAAATTCATCTGCAAGAGATGAAGGGTTTGTCAAACCAGAAAAAAGCTTACTGATTTGTGTTAAAAGAGAGATTCTTGGGGCTGGTGCGAGGTAAGCAGTTTGCCTTGCATGTGGCCAACACAGGAAGGACCCCGTTCAAATATCGTCCTTCTATTTGGTCCCTCAAGCCTACCAAGAGCAACTTCTGAGCCTGAGCAGAGCCAGGAGTAACCCCTGAATGCCGCTGGGTGTGACCAAAAACAAATAAACAAACGAAAACAAAGAACAAAGAAGAGAAAGAGAGATTCTTTAGAGAAGGGACCCAACTGTTTTTGATAATAAAAACATTTACCTGTAGATGTGAAGTTACTTGATGAAGATTTGAAGCATGAGAGATATTACCAGTGTTAAAGTCTGTGCCGTGTATCCTCTCAACCTGGTTGAGATTTCTAATATCCCATATCGTCCTCCTAGAAAAGAGCAAATAATCCCTAAAAAACACTCTCAGTTATAGCCTCCAAATTCAAATTCTTTTACTCTAAACATTTTTAGTTTTCTTTTAAAATTGAATTTAAACATTAGTATGTCATCTTTGAATTCAATAAAGAAGTAGGAGTCAGAGATTTTATTTATTTATTTTTTTGGTTTTTGAGTCACACCTGGCAGAAATTGCTCCTGGCAGGCTCCAGGTGACCATATGGGATGTAAGGATTCAAACCACTAACCTTCTGCATGGGAGGCAAAATGCCTTACTCCCATGCTCTCTCTCTGGCCCACACAGTTATTTTTATTTGTAAACAATCATCAATTTGAGATTATGTTTCATATATTATCATGATACAGATATTAAATATCCCCACATACACATGTACACACAACACAATTTGAAACTATGTTGCATTTTGTAGTTGAAACTAATGGGGAAATCAAGTAAAATATACACACTATGATAATAGTATGGGAAATATTTGAATGGAACAAGAAATTCAAGTATCTGGAGGGAATGAATTGAGGAAGGGTGAATTAAGTTAAAAAAAAAACACCCAGGCCCATGTTGGAAATTAGATACTCAGACAAGGATAGATTATATGTACAAGAAATTTTGATCAGCTATCAGGGGTCCTCAAACTTTTTAAACAGGGGCCCAGTTCACTGTCCCTCAGACCATTGGAGGGCCAGATTATAGTAAAAACAAAAATTACGAACAAATTCCTATGCACACTGCATACATCTTATTTTGATGTAAAGAAACAAAACAGGAACAAATACAATATGTGGCCCGCGGGCCGTAGTTTGAGGATCACTGAATATGGAAATAGAAAGTGACGTGTAGGAATGAGAAGTAAGAAAAAAATCAAGAAGAGACTTTGAATTAAACCCATATATTTAAAATTTTCCATGTCTTTGAAATTTATGACAGTAATGTCAGTGGAAGTGGAACAAACAGAGATAAGTAACTTTCAACAATAAAAAGAAATATTTCCTGATAATGTCTAATAAATGTTTAAAAATCTATAAAATGTAGAATCTATATGCTTAAAACCCCAGCAGGTGAGAAAAAAAATTTTTTTTTTGTTTTTGGGTCACACCCGGTGACGCTCAGGGGTTACTCTTGGCTATGCGCTCAGAAGTCGCTCCTGGCTTGGGGGACCATAAGGGACACCGGGGGATCGAACCGCGGTCGGTCCAAGGCTAGCGCAGGCAAAGCAGGCACTTTATATTTAGCGCCACCGCCCGGCCCCCCCACCTTTTTTTTTTTTTTTTTTGGTTTTTAGATCACATCCGGGAGTGCTAAAGGGTTACTCCTGGCTCTATACTCAGAAATCGTTCTTGCCATACTCCGTGGACCATATGAGATGGCAGGATTCCAACCGCTGACCTTCTGCATGCAAGGCAAATGCTTTACCTTCATGCTATCTCTCCGGCCCAAGGTGAGGAAAAATTTTTAAGAGCCAAAGAAAGGATTGCTTTTGGGTGCTTTATATAGTCAAAAGTTTATATAAAAAATATCAATCTCCAATAAAATGTAATTAGCATGAAATGGTGAAAGCCTTATAACCAAGGATATTTGGCATTGTGAGATCTGGTTTATTGTCACCATTGAAATAGTGTTGTTGACTTTTAGTGTATGTTACTGACATACACAAGTCTTAGCATGTCCCAACTGCTGGATACTGAGGTTGAAAAGAGTTGAGTCAGAATAAACCAAACTGAACGATAAAGTAGTAAATATGGAATGCTGACAATGCTCAAGTAAAGAAATTCTGAAAAGATATTTTTGGCAAGAGAATATCAGTATATATATTGTTCACATACATACTTATATATGCTTAAGTATATACATGTTTCCATCTATAGACTTAATTGAATAAAACACATTACCTGTATACATTTAACTATACCATAAATTTGCCTTAATGATAATTCTATATTGTTAGGATGATTTTATTGACACCATACCTAAATAATAGATATGCTCCCAGTTGTTAAGGTTTAAAATGATTGTCTCAGAATAAATCAAATTATTAGCATATGTATTCTTCTATCTGCTCTGTCTTTTAATTGGCAATGAAACTGTACTTCCAAAGTTGCCTTAATAGAATTAGACTTCAAAATTGTTGTTTGGAGCGTCATTTACATAATATTTATTCTTGGTTTTAACAAAAATGTGTCATTCACATGGGCCTGTAAGTGCCAACAGTGAATTTGATAGAAATAAAAGAAACAGAAAACATTAACAAATACAAAAGCACGCTTTATACTTCCACCTTCTCAGGGACCAAATGTTTGTACTAATTAACGAAAAAGCACATTGAAAAGATGAACCTTGTAATGTGCCCTAAAAAGCAATTAACAGCAAGTTTGCAGAATTGGTAATGAAAGGGAGTTTGCTTCTGAAAGGCATCTGTGAAAAGCTTCCCAACTTCAGTCTTTTGTATTTCAATTTTCAGAACTATTAGTGAAACTCTTCAGATTTCTAAGAGTGTACTATATTGAGTGTTTGCCTCTTTCAATTCCAAACAAGAAAGCAATTTGCAGCAATAGTATTATCACCTTTAAAAATAATCAGAACCAAACTGCTTTCCAGAAATTGGGAACAAAAGAGGCTTGATTTTTACTGGCTATGTTTACATATCACTTGCTGCATCCTGGAACTCTACTTGAGTAATACTTTGATTAGCTACTGAGAAATCAGGGACCCTTAGTGGATACCAGCAGAAGCCAGAAAGCTTTGGGGTCATGCAACCTTCAGTCATGTGAATATTGAAAACACTTCCTACTCATAGTTTTACCTATAGGTCTGACAATACAAAAAAATATTATTTGACTCCTGAAGAATCTATATTGCTAGTACCATTCTTCAGATGAAGAATCAGGCTCTTATATGTATGTGATTAAAGTTCACATAAAGATAAAGTCACAGATTGAGAATTAAATCTAGTTTTGCTTAACTACATAGTCTTATGTTATTGTTGTTGCTTTTTTGTTTGTTTGTTAATGTTTTAGGTCATACCCAGCTATGCCTGAGCTTAATCCTGACTCTAGGATCAAGGATTACCACTGCTAATGCAAAGGTCAAACTCATTGGGGCCTGTTAAGGCAAATCAAGTTGAAGGTGAACAGCAAATAGGATTTCACTTAAATCATAATTGTTAGGGGACAAAGCAATAGCACAGTGGGGAGGGTGTTGTTTGCCTTACAGATGACCAGCCTGATTTTGATCCTTGGCATCCCATATGCTGCCCTGAGCTAGACATAATCCCTGAGCATTGCTGAATGTCCACAAAACAAAACAAAAGAAGTGTGTGCCTTTTCCTTGTATTTGGAATTATCTCAAGTCACATATGGTCAAGTGGCATTTTGAGGAGGAATAACAGCAATAGTTGCTGTTAAATGGTATGGAGGCAAAACAATTGAGTATGTAAAGGGTGTGACAGAAGATTGAGCCAACTCTACCCTACAGATGATGCTTGTGCATAGACTAAATCTATCAACTCACTTATTCCAGGAACACAGAGAGCTAATATCAGAGATTAACAAAAAATAATAGGATATGGACAATTTCATCATCTTAAAATTAAAATATCGAGGCCAGAGTACAAAGCTGACCTGGGTATAATTCCCTGCATCCTATAATGTTCCCCTAACACTAGAAGAGTGATTTCATATTGCCGAAACCAGGAGTAACTTCTGAGCATCACCAGCTGTGCCCTGATATGTATTAAAATCTATATTAAAATAAAAAATATAAATGGTCATGCGAATATCTACATTTTCAGAATCAAGTTGACCTGATGAATGATTGTGTATTGATAACCATTCAAAATGACAATCTGATACAATGGAAATTATGCTTTCTCATTATTTCTCAACCTATTTAACCCTGGAATTAAAGCATAATCCTGGCTTAGTGATAGTCTTAGTCTAAGAGGAAACTAAAAATGCAAATAGTTTCATAGAGAACATTTACAAAAAAGGTGATGTTCAAGTTGTTTTCAAAAAATTTTAAGAACTCAGGGTTTTTGAAATGTCTTATATTTTGTTTCATTTGAAGCATAAATAGAGAGAACATATCTTCCATTCGTAGAGGTATTAATTTTTAGACTTTGTATTGATTAGAGTCAGTTGCCCATTCTACTAGGCATAAAACACTATCAAGTGACTAATTACCCTTTATTTAATTTCCTTAGAAATAATTTTTTCTGGATTTATGACTAATGGAATTAAATGTATCACCAAAGTGAGCAAAAAACTATTTTACCTTTTAAGTCACAAAACTGAGCAGCATGCTTGTGTGATACCTTTCGTAAATTAAAGATAAGTCTAAGCTGCTATAACTTGCCACAGGGTGGACATAGATGAAATCTTATTCTATTTATTGATCACAGTCAGGTAAAATCTGCTAAATAGCTCTTTGAAAAGCCAGATCTTAAATGTACCCCATCACCCATACTATATATGTGCAAATATTTAATATATGGCAACTCAACAGATACCTTATGCTTTTTGCAGCAGAAGAGTTTTCGAGTAAAACTCTGTAATATTTATTTCCATTACGTACATTTTCAATAACATTCTTATAGTGAACTGGACAATCATGTAAATAAGTGCTCTGAGGACCAAAATTTTGTTACTAAAATAAAAAAAAATAACTTTTTCAGTGCACTTAACTGTGACAGTGATTATGCTGAATCTACATCTACATAATCAAAGGGAAATGGAGTGCCAAGTAATCAACTGAATAATTTTTGAAGGAGTTTATTTTGAAGAAAATACTTGATTATGGTCATCATTATAGAGATTGACTGCTTGCTTTGGTCATAGCTTTTTATTTGTTGGCCCCTCAATTCTAATTTACATAATAAATTCTCACCTATTTTCAATAAAATGCAATTTCTTTTTACTTTTTATCAGTGCTTTAAAATATGTTTTTGTAAAATATGAATTGGTGTATATGCTATGTGACAGAACAGAAAGTGGTGGGATAATAAATATTACAAACCATATTTACCACTATACTGATAAGTTTGCAAGATATCTGAAGTACAATTTGCACCTTTATTGGCGTGTAAATCTTTTCAGTTATATATGACACTAGTTCAATTTGAGAACTGTTCAAGACTAAGTAAGCACCCATCTGAGCTGGACTAACTTAACTGTCTTTTTTCTATCCTAAAGTCAAGTAAGTTCACATAGAGGACCATGTTATTGTCCATTAATCATACATATTTCTAAATTGCATCTAGTATGATTGATTTTTGTTGTATTTTTTG
>PVKC010030928.1:0-14713 GCA_004027635.1 Crocidura indochinensis
TTTTACCAGTACAATCTTCTTGCCACCAATGCCCCATATGAGGGTGGTATTATATTTTGAATTTACTAGATAAAAAATATTTAGCTTGCTTTTATAAGGTAGAAAGCCTTATGCAGTTTTATTAAGTCTAAGCATTTTACTTCCTCATTTAAAATTCCTGTTGCCTCCTCATTCAATTTTTGTCTAATTAACCTGTCTAATGATGAGATTGTCTTGTTAAAGTATTCCATTACTGTTGTGTTTCACTTATACTTTTGAAGTCCTCCTTGAACAATTTACAAAGCTCTGATGTAATGAGAATCTTACTGAGCTGAAAAATTCCTCCATCTTTCATTTTCATCTAGTGCATCACAGGGACTTGGAGTGGAGTTGTGAGTAAGCATGGACATCTTTGTCTCACAGTCCCAGGATTAATCTATGGCTGGGATATTGTGTTGTAATTGCATACCCAGATAGCTGCTATTGTTCCAAGATTTACCAAAATCACTGGTGCTGGAATTTGTCAACAGACATAATGCCACAGTCTGCTGACCCGAACAGCAATTGGAATTGTAATTACAAGTACCCAGTCACTGATTTTAGCAAGCACATACTTGTAGCTATTGGAGCATATTAATATTTCACTTCCTGATTGCAATTATAGAGCCAAAGTTCAACAGTTCTGAGAAGTAAATCAAGGTTGAGAAGAAAACGTTGTTGTTATTGTTTTACTAGGCCTATGCAAGGCAACAATTGGAATCGGTCTTTGTGTTTTCTCATAAGCCTATATGTTTACTAAAAGATAACTGGGGTGTGCTGTGTAGTTGCTTTGTGATATGTTGTATCAGGTTTGAAGAGATATATTGAGTTGCCTGCATTGATTTTCTGATATCCATGTCATCAGCAATCAGAAAACCTGGTCAGCCACTACCAGAGATTTCTGGCTTATGTGTAGCCAGAGATAGTTGTGAGTCAAATTCATTCAGCCTTAAGTATTAGGTCTTCATAAAAGAAATGACTAATCACAATAGTCCTCAAATTGGGTGAATTTGAATGTCGAGCTTGAACTTTCTATAACCTTTGCTTATTAGCTTATGGCCACCTATCTAGAGACTAAAGATATTAACTCATGTCTCATCACTAACCACACAGACTTTGTAGGGACCCCGTGGAGTGGATAGATGTTAAGTTAGCAATTTGGCAGAGTGCTAGCAGCTCCAATGTTCTGGTTTGATTTGGTTTAGTGCGGAGAATCTTGTCAGCTGGGTGGAGCTGAGCTAGTGAGTTTGGCTGAGCACCATGGACCTGGTGAGCTGGTTGGGCTTCAGTTTAAAAAAAAAAAAATTCAGCTTGTTGGGCTAACTAGAGTTTGTCCTTTTGGCTTAGCTCCTATAAATGTGGTAAATGTTGGAAAGGAATACAGCAGTTTAGCTAGATTATATCAGGATCTTGTTTGCTTCATTGCCAACCCTGTAGGAGGTACATACCTCCTGAATGGTGGCAACTGGTCCCCACAGTTAAGGCTCCTAGCCACATCTCCACAACAGCTCAAGATTCATTGTTTCCACTTCCTCTTATTCAATATACTCTCCTAAAAGAGTAGCTAGGACCAAGGTTTCACTGTGTAAATTCAGACCAGTGAATGTACTCAACCTTTCCACTAAAAAGATTTTTGTAGGGATCTGGAGCCATAGTAGAGTGGATAAGAAAATTGCCATGCAAGTGAAATTCTAGAATCTACTGTGATCTCCAAGTTAGCACTAGGAGTGAGTCTTGAGAAATGCCAGCTGAGACCTAAACAGATTTTTCTCATGTTTTGATGGGAAAGAATTTTCATGAAGTTTTTGATTCAGAAGAGACTTTTATACCAAGTTAGTGGGTCCCAAGTATACCACTGTTTCATTCTGCAGCTGCACATTTCTTCTAGTCAATAAGCACCACAACAACACATAAAAAACACAATCATACTGCAAAGCTCACAATTGGAAAGATATGTGTTAGATCATCATGCTAGTAAATGGAGATGGCATTTCTAAAGAACAACTAGTATCAGCTGCCTAGATACTTCTCAATAAAGGACTTTAGAGAGGAAGTGTTGAGAATATTCAAAGAATTCCAAGGAACTATTGAATGGACAGTGAATAAGACTTAAAATAATATGAGGGTATAAATTAGAAAACTCCATTACAGAGCTGACAAACTTAATATGTGAAATAAAAAACTCACTGGATAGCCTCATCACCAGAGTAAAAGGACAAAATACCTTCAATAGAAGGGTCTGAAAAGTACCTTAAAATCATTATTAGAAGAGGAAAGAATCCTCAAAATAAGAGAACAGTCAACAACGACCTTTGGAATGAACACAACAAAAACAACACTGGAATCATTGGGGGCTCAGAGAGTGAGTAAAAAAAACATCTTTGAAGAATCATCAGACAAAAAAGTTCTTGCTGAGAGGTTCCCAGAGCTGAAAAGTGCATGCACCCTCATCCAGAACATCAATGGGTATTAGCTAAAAGAGACCCAAATAAAAGCACTCCTAGAAACAATAATGAAAACCATAGACAGAAACAGAATACTGAAAGCAGCAAGATCATAAAAAGGAAATTATATACAAAGACTTTACCACAAGCTGAGAGTACTGATAGAATATAGTAAAGAAAACTCAATAAAATAAGTGCCTCACCAGGAATATTTCAACAAAGCAGAGTTTCACTCAGGTTTTAAAGAATACATGCTTTACAGATTGATAACAACTCACGACCTTTACAAACTCAAAACTGGCTTTAAAGAAGAAGTGAAGGATCTACTTTAAGGCAATACAAACCACATAAATAAATCAAATTTCTACACTAAGAAGGCATAAAATTTTATGACAATAATAACTCTCAATGTCAACAGATTACATGAACTTATGAAGAGAAACAGAGTAGAAAGATGAGTCATAAAATTGAATCAAACATTTTGCTATTGGGTCGGCGAGATAGCATGGAGGTAAGGCATGTGCCTTCCATGCAGAAGGACAGTGGTTCGAATTCCAGCATCCCATATAGTCCCCAAGCCTACCAAGAGCTTGGAGTAGAGCCAGGAGTAACCCCTGAGCGCTGCCAGGTGTTAACCCCCCAATTTTTTTTGCTATCTTCCAGAAATCCATTTGAATAACCAGAGCAAACAATGACTCAATGTCAAAGGTTGGGAGACAATCATTCAAGCTAACAACTTCCTTGAAAAATGCTGGGGTAGTCCAACTAATATCAGACAACAGTGTTCAGACTTAAAAAGCATTTAAGAGACAGATAAGGTAGTTCTTTAATAATCAAGGAAAATATACATCAGAAAGTAATCATACACCTAAATGTATATGCCCCCAAGGAGGAGAACAATTACTTAAAATTCTACTCACTGATGAGCAGAAAGACCTCAATAACAACAAAGCACAATTTGGAAACTTCACCACAGCTTGTCACTTTTTGTTGAATCAACGAGGCTAATATTCAACAAGAAACTCCTGCTTTGGAGGAAGAAATGGAAGAGAGGGACTTAGTATATATATATATATATATATATACACATATATATACTATATATAGTATATATACTTAGTATATATATACTAAGTATTTATATATATACTAAGTATATATATATATACTATTTATAGCATATATATATAATTTCCCAAAAGCCAAAAATACACTCTTCTCCAATGCACATGGGACATACTCCAAGATAGACCACATGTTGGATAATAACAAACCTGTATAAAATCAAGAGGAAGAAATTATATCAACTATCTTCTGAAGTCATGATGCAACAGAAACAGAAATGAATTAAAAACAAAAACGGAAATAAATTGATCACCTGGACATTAAATAGCTCAATACTGAATAACCTTAACAACATCAGAGAGGAAATAAAAAAATTCCGGAAAACAAATAATAATAATTAAAACATGAATAAACAGAATTTAAGGGGCAGCAAGATTAGTATGTACTAATAGAAAAATGTATAGCTTTTTAAGCATTTGTCATGAATGAGAAATAACCTACAACAATAATTAAATGACAAACTTCTAAAATACTGCAAAATGAACATGAAAATGAGATTAAAAAGCAGAAGGGAAAATAATAAAACTTGAAAAACTTAAGCAAAAATTAATGAACTAGACACTCAAAAATAATCCAAAAAATCAATTAAGGGAAGAGTTTGTACTTTGCAAAACTCATTAGTAATACTCATAAAGAAATAAAGAACCTTAATAAACCTAATAAGGAATGAAAGGAGCGTGTCATGACAAGTACTACAGGAGTTCAAAGGGTAATCACAGATTACTTGGAGAATATTTATGTCATGAAATAAGAAAACCTAGAAGAAATGAATAAGTACTTAAACACCTATAAACTTTCAAGGTTGAACCAGGACACCCTTGCATACCTGAACAAATCATTCACTATTGAGGAAATGATAAACAAAAATGATAAGCAAAAAATGCTAAACAAAACCCTCCCCAAATAAAAAAAAAGCCTTTCTTCCACCCCACTCCCCAGCCCCCAAAAATAAACAGGCCCATACGATTTCTCTCAAACATTTAAAGAGGACTTACTGACAATAGTTTTCAGGATCTTCCAGCAAATTAAAGAAACAGAAATGCTCCTAAATAGTTTCTATGAAGTGAATATCACCCCAATACCAAAGCTGACATCATTCTGGTAGCAGACAAAGAAATCGCCCCCCAAAATTGGATTACAGGCCAATATCTTTGATAAATACAGATTAAAAAGTCTACAACAAAATACTATCAAATAGAATCTAACAATTCATCAAGAAGGTGATATACTGTGATCTCAAGATATTATGTTGAGTTATCATATAAAAGACAATTAATATCATATAGTATATCAATAAAAATATGAATATTGGGGCCAGAGTGGTGGTGCAAGTGGTAGGGTATTTGCCTTGCATGTGCTAACCTAGGATGGATCAAAGTTTGATTCCCTGGCATCCTGTATGGTCCCCCAAGACAGGAGCTATTTCTGAGCATATATCCAGGAGTAACCCCTGAGCATCACTGGGTGTGGCCCATAAACCAAAAAAAAAAAAAAAAAAAAAAAAAAAAAAAAAAAAAAAAAAAAAAAAAAAAAGAAAAGAAAAGAAAAGAAAGAAAAGAAAATTATGTGATCATAATATTAGATGTAGATAAAGCATTTATGAGGTCTAACACCTATTTATGATAAAAAAAAAACTCTTAATAAAATGGAAATTCAAGGAAATTTTCTCCATATAGCAATGTCTTTTACCACAAGCCCATAGAAAACATTATACTTATAGTTTTCCTCTAAGACATGGCATAAAACAAGGTTGTCCACTTTTGCCAATTTTATTCCTTATAATACTGGAAATACATGTCATAGGAATTAGACAAGGAAAGGGCATCCAAATAAAAAAGGAAAAAGTCAAGTTCTCACTGAAGATGACATAATTACCATTGTTATAATAATGATATAATTATTATATTTATATAACTATGTGATTATGTTACATATAATTAGAAAATTATTAGAAAATTCTCAAGACTCTACAAACATGTTTCTAAAAACAATAAATTTGCACAATAAAGTGACTGTTACAAAATTTAATATGCAGAAGTATGACTTTTCTATACAAATATTAAAAGAGAAGAAAGAAATATTTTAAAAAATCATGTCAAAATTGTGCCTCAGAAAATTAAGTTCATTGGAGTTTTCTAAAGAGGTTCAACATCTATACAAATAAAACTAAAACATACTGTTCAAGAAATAAAAGAGGACACAGCAATAGAAACACATCCCCTATTCATGGATTGGGAACATTTACATTAATATGTCAATATTTCACAAAGCAAATGAAATTAAATCCCTACAAAGATGGCCATGATATTGCTTTCAAATAAATAGATCAAACATTCCTGAACTCAACATGTAGCAAAATATCATCAGTGGGTACATAAAGAAAAATGTAGGTAGAATATTCTGTGCCATTGAAGTTACAGACATCTCCAAGGATGAATCACGATTGTTCAAGCAAATAGAAGCAAAGATATACAAATAGGACTGCATTAAAATACAAAGGTTCTATGCCTCAAAGTAAATAGTAACAAAGATAGAGATTATTCATAAAAGGGGAAAAACTATTCACTCAAAACTTAGGAAAAAAATCTCATTCATTCAAAAATAGTGAGAAGAAATGAAAAGACATTTCCTCACAGAATAAATTCAGGTAGACAGAATGAACATGGAAATATGCTCCACATCACTAATTATTAGGGAGATGCAGATTAAAAGAATGAGATATCTAACACCACAGAGAATGGCACACATCACAAAGAATAAGAACAACCAGTGCTGGTACAAAATGTGGAAAAGGAATTCTCATTCACTACTGGTTGGAATGCAGAATAGAGCAACCTTTTTAGAAAAAAATATGGATATTTCTTTTAATAAAAGTAGAAATTGAGTTTCCCTATAATCTAGCAATACCAATCCTAGCAATATTATCTAAGAATCTAAAAACACTACCTAGAAAAGCCATATGCATTTTTATGTACATCGTAGCACTATTCACAATAGTCAGAATCTGAAAATAACTCAAGTACCATAGAACAAACAGATGAGTATACCTACATAGTGGAATACTACACATGAAATTTTTTATAGATGAATGAATATGGCAAATACTATGCTGAATAAAATGAGGAAGAGGAAGAGGTATAGACATATATTATTTTGTGAAATACAATCACAAGTGTGTAAAAGTGAAGTGTATAAAAGAAGTGGTCACAAGGAAATGGATTGGGAAATACCTTGGTTATGGATTGGGAGGATCAACATAATTAAAATGACAATACTTCTTAAAGTTTTATACAGATTTAAAGTAATACCTCCAACGATACAAATGACATTTTTCAAAGAAGTGAATCAAACACTCCTAAAATTTATTTGGAACAATGAATAAGAAAAGAATGTTGGGAGGCATCACTTTCCCCAGTTTAAATTTTATTACAAAGCAATAATCATTAAAAACATGTTATTGGAATAAATAGACCATCAGATCAATAGAATAGACTTGATTATTCAGAGAATGACATACAGACCTTACAATCAACTAATCTTTGATAAAGTAGCAAGAAACACAATGTAGAGCAAGGAAACCCTCTTCAACAAGAGATGTTGGGAAAATTAGTCAGCCAGGTGCAAAAAAAAGTGAACTTAGACCTCTCTTTAACACCATGCATCAAGGTCAAATCAAAAATATATTAAAAACTTGATATCAAACCTAAAACTACAAGATATACAGACGAAAAATGTAGGCAAAATACTCTGTGACATTGACTAAAGACATCTACACAGAGGAAATACCGCTGTCCGAGCAAGTAGAAGCAGAGATAAGTAAATATGACTACATTAAACTGAGAATTTTCTGCACTTCAAAGAAAGTAGTGACTAGGATAAAATGTCTTCCCATGAAATGGGAAAAACTATTATTACAATACTTATCTGGGACTAATATTTAAGATAAACAGGTACTGAGATAACAATAAAAAAAATCCAACCCTATCAAAAAGAGAAGAAATAGACATTTACTCAGAGAAGAAATATAGATGGCCAAAATGCATATGTAAAAATGCTTCATCAGGGATATTCAAATCAAAACAACAATGAGGCATCATGTCACAGGACAGAAACTGGCACACATCACAAAAACAAGAATGACCTGTGGTGGCATGAATGTGGACACAAAGAAACTCTCATTTACTGCTGGTGGGAATGCTGTCTAGTCCAGGCTTTCTGGAAAACAATATGGATATTCCTCAAAATTGGAAAATTAATCTGACATATGACCCAACAATTCTATTACTAAGAACACAGAAACACAATACAAAAAATGCCCCTTGCACTCCTATGTTTATCTCAGCACTATTCATAATAGCCAGAATCTTGAAATAACCCAGGTGCCCACCTATAAAAGAATGGCTAAAGAAATTATGGTACATCTACACAATGAAATACTAAGAAGTTGTTAGAAAAAATGAAGTAATGAAATTTACCTATACTTGAATTGACATATAGATGATTATGCTGAGTAAAATGAGTCAGAGGGACAGGTATAGAAATAAAATAGTCTCACTCATCTGTGAGATATAAAAAAAAAGACAGTATGGTAATAATATACAAAGATAATAGATATGAGGGTCAGGAAGACCAACCCATGATATGATGTTTACTACAAAGAGTGGAAAGTGCAGTTAGAGCACTAACTGTACTGATAACTACTGTGACAACGATAGTGAGAGAGAAAGAGAGAAAGAAAAAGAGAGAGGAGAGAGAGAGAGGGAGAGAGAGAGAAGCAGAATGCCTGTCCCAGAGGCAGGCAGGTGTGGGGAGGGAAATAGGGACATTGGTGATGGAAGATTGCACTTGTGAAGGATGGGGTATATTTTATGACTGACATCCAACTACAAACATTTCTGTAATAATGGTGTTTAATAAATAAACTATTAAAATAAAATAAAAAATAATTTACAGAAGGAAAGCTCATTATTGATCCTACCACATCTCTCTATTCTCTTTCTCCAGTGCTACCTTTGTGGAACCATATGCTAGTAACCACTTTCTTATCTTTTTTTTTTCCTTATACAAATATGAGTTTACATAAGGATATGCACATATGTAATGACTGGCTTATTTCTTGCATAATAAAAACATGCTGCACATTATTTAGTGACATTTTTACTAAACCATTTGTCAGAGATGCCCTATAAAATGAGAATAAATTTAGAAATATAATTGGCTTTATTAAAGGATTCATAATTGGATAGGAGCATCCCATTTTGCAAACAGAAATGTTTCCAGGGGGGTGGACAAAATGGAAGGTTGTTACAGTCAGCAACAGGAGGTATTTAATCAGTAGCAGCAGAAAAGAAAGAATATTTTAGGCAGACACCATCTCTCAGGGGAAAGAGGGAGTCTTTCATCACAAATGTTTCTGGCCAAGAAACTTTATTTTATTTTAAAGTATGCTTTGGGAGTACTGAAACCACAGTTACATTAGATATTAAGTGTCAGTTCCCTCCCTTTTCTTCACTTCTGACTCCAACAAAAATGAAAATATCCCATTGATACATTTCTTTAACAAGTTCTATAATTCAAATGTTCTCTCTCTTTTGATGAGGGCCAGAAGGATCAACTCACAGTATGAAGCTCACCACAAAGAGTGGTGAGAGCAGTTAGAGAAATAACTACACTAACTGCTACCATGACAATGTTAATGTGTGAGAGAAGTACAGGCAGGGGATGAAGGAGGTGGGAGATTGGGGGCATTGGTGATGGGAATATTGCACTGGTGATGAGGGGTGTTCTTTGTCAAGTTTGTATTCACGGTGTTTAAATAAAGACATTATTAAAAAGGTTCTTTCTGTTATGTGTTTATTTTTATATGGTTATTTTTGTTTCTCTTTGCTTTGACTTTATTCACAAGAATAATGCAATTGTTTACAAACATTGAAAATGATTTTTTTTCTTTTTCAGTACTGGCTTTCATTGATTTGGCGTTACTATTTTTACATTCTTTACTTGCTATTCTTTCTTTGTTTTTCACAGATAGACCCATATTATTTGTATTAGAGATGAAATCAGTAAAAAAGTGAATAGAAAAATGGTATTATTAAATTAACCTTATTATTAGTTATTCTTTAAAATGAAAAGTTGTACATGCTTGCAAGTAGAATTTCTGGATCATATTGAAGATGAATTCCTGAAGAATCCTCTGTCTGATTTTTTGGACCTACCTGCATTCTCACATGTCACAGTACATGACTTGTTGAGGAAGCCTAGTGATCTCAAATTAAACAATTTGGTTTGCCAGATTATAAAAACATTCAGACTACCCACAGAAAGTTCAACAAAGAAAATAACTGAGGTGAAAAGAACTTAATCTCTATCCAACATTTTCTGTGAGCAGGCTTTCTGGTTCTTTTAGATTTCAGATGACCGAGATGTCTGCCAACTTCCTAGTTACAAGCTGTTGAAGGTCTTTTTAACAGAACCATACTGCTGAACTTCTTCCAAATCTCTGACCACAAAATTATATTTATCATTTAAATCATTAATTATGTGATATATATTACACAGTAGTAGATAGCTAATGTGATGGAATAGAGTGATATATTGATTAAACATAGCCACAATAATGTCACAAACAAGCAAATTTAATATCTTAATGCTATACAATGACGATCATTTATCATGGGCTGGTTAGGGCACAGACAATTTGTTCTAGGCTTAGTCTTCCTGTATCTGAGGCAATCTTCTAGTATTCCTTGCGTGTTTCTTATTCACAATCTATACCAATCTTGTTATAGAATTCAAGTTGCAACAGGGTGAGTCAAACACTTTGTATAACATTCATATTATGGACCATTTGCCACTTCACTCACTATATTGAGGTTGTCTGAAACGATTATATACTGTTCAGAAAGTTGTTCTGGGCAAGAAATATATAATCTTAGGATGGAGATGAACATGAAAGTATTATGTCAAAAGATGTTAATACATGAAGGTGTTAAATCTTAGGGAAATTAAATTTATCAACAGAAATGAAGTGAAATAAATACCTTTTAAAGAACATAAGAAATAGTTGGAGAGAATTAAGAACTAATCTAGACAATATAGTGTGAAGATAAGCACTAATTCTGTTATCACAGACCATGAGGCTACAGTGGATAATGGAAATCCACTGTGAAGAGTTCATACTGCAAATCAAGTTTCTAATCTTGTTGATAGCAACATCTATATTTCATAAGAAAACACAGACCTTTGTGGCACCTGTTCAGGATAAGTGAACCACTATCCTGTTAGGGGCAAATATGTCCGTTACCAGACACTCACCCTTCGTAACTGTCACTGGAGGGTAGTTGACCTGGGAGTATATAAAACCAGGGCTGAAGTGCCTCCATAGCCACCACTCTCTGATTGCTCTTGCTGACTGGTCACTGACAAGTTGCTGGAGAAACTTTTTACCAAACTCACTGTTCCTGCTGCCTTTTGCTGACTCCCCAAAATGTTCTGGGACTGACAATTGGGGCCCAGAACCGTTAGTGAATAGTTATCCTCTGGGAAATCACAATTGTGAATTTATATCAAAGCCATAATCCTGTCATGGATCAAGGCCCTAATTCCATGATTGATTAAATCTATGCTTGTCTCTTAAATATTTACTTAAACCCTTTCTTTCCCCCTATTTCAAGTCTTTTAAAAATCTACTGCTGATGAAATTCTGGGATATTTACCTCCAAATAATTATAAAAAAACAATACCATACTCACCAAATTAATTAAAATTATTATCCTCTCAGTCCCTATCAGGTCCACCCTCCCAATAGGGGAGACCAGACAGAACTTAACTATAAATGTTACCATCTCAGCACCTCCAGTGCCTGTGCCTCAAAAAAAGAAAGATCCTCTTGCAGATTCTAAATCAAATCCAATTGAGATTATTACTCCCATTTTTCCAATATAGGGGAATTCCACTAAACAAATGCTATTCTAGGAAAGAAGTGGTTTTCCAGTACTAAGTTGGACTCAATCTCAAACCCAATTTAGGTCTGGTAATATTCAGAATACTACTAGTGACATCCCAGTGAGACCTTCATCTCCCATTAATGACCCAAGGTCCATAACCTCAGATGATTTGTTGGTTAACAGCTCTTGAGATTCTAAAAGTTCTTTCTTACAGCATTGAATAAGTCGAGAAGATCTAGGCATTATGAGATTCTTTTCCCCAAGGGCTGAAAATAAATTCATGTGACCATTTAAAAAAGGCGTGTGCCTCTTATGGACCCGCTTCTCCATATTGTAAGGAATATTTAAGTGGCTGAAGTAAAAGTGATCATTGGACCCCCCACCCAAAGATTTTCAAACAGTGGGTAGTGTATGCCTAAGCCCCTCCCAGAAAAGAGGATGTGGTATTGTGGTGAAGCCAAAGCCAAACTACACACCTTAGATCATCTGGTAGGAGACTGTCCAAGGTCCAAATGAGGTATGACATGATAGTAAGTGAGGGAGAATATGAGATAGACAAAAAGCAAACTATCCTGTCTCATACAATTCTGACACATGTCCAAGAGATATCACTACATGTGGAAGAGGATCAATGAGGATGCAGAATTCAAGGACAGTTACACAAAAAATCTCCCACAGAATCACAGAGCCTTATGGCACTCAATTTATAGGAAAATTAAGATGCAGTGCAAAGGCAAGTGAAAGGAAAAGAGACCCAAGAACATTTGATAGGATGTACCTAATCACCTTAAAACACACCCTGTTTTTGCACTCAAAGAACACACTGCTTTCCCTAACCCCTTGCCTTGTTTCTCCTAAACACAGAAGCACACACCTTATTTTAGCTTCTTCTTGCATCCCACCTTATAGGTTGACACAGAGTTCACATCCTACTGTGTCTAATATAAGTATTTATTTCCCACCAACAATAAACTGATTTACTCTCCCAGATTGGCTGGTGGATGTTTCTTTGTGAATACTCTACTCACCCAGGATCCTACCTCATCAGTGACTTCTACATCTTGGGATAAAACTCCCTCTAGCTTCATTTACAACTGGAGTCCAAAGAGGAACCTGAGAAGACCCTAAGAATAGTGAGTAAAATGTTTCCCTTAAGAGTTAGGACCATTGTCCCTTGAGGAGATATGGTGTGTAGAGTTTTTACAGATGTGTGTGTGTGTGTGTGTGTGTGTGTGGTCTACTATGTCCTAAATTAGATCTTCCTTCAGTTCTTTTCTTAAAGTTGGTTTTGAACCTGTAAAGTTTCTGAACTGTTGTTTATCTGCAAAGCTATGTTTTCTTCATTAAAAGCTGGATGTAAGTAAGGGTACGTGGGTGATACCAGGGCATACTTCATGATGCCCGGGCAATGCCTTACAAAAATCCTGGCAATGACTTAGGGTTTATGCATGCCCAAAGGACTCTATTGCTAAGCTTGACAGTGATAGTCACAAGAGAAGATGAAGGAAAGAGAAACTTTTACTTCCGTTTTAGAGAGTCAGACTGCATGAAATAGTATTTGGAAAGCATTAATTTTGTTGATTTTTGCCACTATATCCACTCCTGTCTTTTGTTCTTAAGGTTTGCTTGTGGTAAATCTGCTGTAATTCTTAACGATGCTTCTTTGTATGTAATTTTCCTTCTTGACCTTCCTGCCTTCTGTATTCTATCCCTATATGTAGTATTCATCATTGTGATTAATGTGTACCTTGGGTGCTTATCTTTGGATCTCTTTTAGTGGTACTCTTCAGGTATTCTAATGTGGTTGCATGCACTCTTTAGCTCTGGTCATTTCTCTGCATTGATGTCCTTGGCTATTGATTTTTCAAGGGTATTTTACTTCCTGGACCACTGGGACTCAAATAATTCATTGAGTTTATGCCAGATTTCTATTTTCATTTGTTGACATTCTTTGAGGAGTTTTTCCATAGCCTGATAATTTATTATAAGGTTCATTTCCAGCCTGTTGTATATAATTGTACGCAGCTCATTTTCCAGCTTACTAATAATTTCTGTCCTCAGCCACTTTTACTCTGCTGAGAGGCCTGCCAGTGAGTTTTGAGTTATGACAAAAAATTGTCTTGTTAGTTTTAAAGTTTTTCCATTTCTGTTTTTGTTTTTTGGGCCACTCCCGGTGATGCTCAGGGGTTATTCCTGGCTCTACGCTCAGAAATTGCTCTTGGCTTGGGGAACCATCTGGGATGCTGGGGATCAAACCCAGGTCTGTCCTGGGTCAGTCACTTACAAGGTAAACATCCTACCACTGTGCTATGACTCTGGCCCCTCTATGTCTTCTTGAAGCTTGGTTTTGGTTAGTTCAGTTAATTCTATGCTTTCTTTGAGTTCCTTGAACATACATCTTTTCTCAAGCTCTTATCTAAGTGACTACACGGGTTTTTGGTACTTGGTATGTCCTCAGAGCTACCATCTTAATTCTTTAAGCCTGGTGAAAGTCTGCACTGTTTCATCATTGTCACATTTTCCGTGTGGTTTTTCAACATGCAATGCTGTGTTTCACTGACAGGAGAAGTGTATGACTGTGGAGAGGCCCCACTGCTTTGATTTTTTTTTTTTCTTTCTGGGTAGAGTCATCTTCAACTGTGCAGCCAATGAGGACCTGGGTGATGCAGAGGGGAAGCCACTGCTGCGCTCCGCTGGTCTTGTCCCTGCCACAATCACCAATGCAGTGAGTGAGGTCCTGGGCAATGCAAAGGGGAAGCTGCAGCTACACTCCTCTCATTTTTTTCTTTTTGGGTGGGTCACACTCATCTGTGATACGAACAAATTCCTAGGGCATGTAGAGGGGAAGTCATGGCCTCCCTCCTCTGGCTTTGTCCCTCTAGATGAGACATACCTATATGAAAAGTATTCTTGATAAATATTCTTGGCGAGGCATTTATTTCTTTGAATTATTTCACTACATCCTACCATTTGAGCCTGGAGTGCTACTTGTGATAAAACTGATATAAATCGTAAGGACTTTCCTTTGTACATAATTTATCTTTTTGATTTTTCTGTTTTCAGTATTATATCTATCTGGTATTTTCACTATTTTGACTAGTACATGCCTTGCGGGTGCTTTTCTTTTGGTCTTTTTTGGCTGGTATTCTTTGGGATTCCAGAATGCACTCTTTAGATCTG
>PVKC010030929.1:0-14669 GCA_004027635.1 Crocidura indochinensis
TTACCCCATTCTATTACGGTACTCTTCCCCAAACAAAACCACAAAACTTGAACTATCTAATCCTGCCTCCCAATCAGAGGGAGAAGCAATGGAGACACCAAGCCCAATCAGATATAAGATCACCAAGTAATAAACCAGAAACTGAGGGAGTCACTCAATCTAGAAGACCCTGGGGAGAGGGTGGAGGATAAGGGAGACAGAATGGGAATGGAGGTGGAGGGAGGACAACTTGGTGATGGGAATTCCCCTGATTAAATGTTTATTTGTAAACGGAATATTACTGTGAATATCATGTAAACCACTATGATTAAAATTAAAAAAAATAAATAAAGAATAATAAAAAGTACTTCCAAATGTCGCTTACTAAATTATTACATTAGCAAAATTCTTTATATTGTAAGCAGAAATAGCTATTTAACAAACAATTAGTTTTTAGTTTTTTAATTAGTATTTCAAATGTGTAAATCAATTTCAAAATAACATAATAAGTTAATTTTCATAATTATACCCTATGTGATCATATAAATTAATAGTTCTTCAAAATAAATAAATAAATAAAGTCTATTGCAATACTAAAAATTGCTTTGTATTGGATCTTGCTTTTTTCTATTTTGAATTATGATTCTTTTAGGTGACTTTTAGAAAACAAAAGTATCTGCTCTAATTATTTTAGAAAAAAATTATTATACTAGAAATGGACCTGCAGTTTATATTCCTAAAATCATGTTCAGCACGGAGCTAGTCATTTATGAGGAAATATGTCTTGTCTAATTCTTGTCATAGGTTCCTTTGTTCAGTGATTGGGTGCACATGGTTGCTCCCATATTTTTCTAAGTCCCTACTTCTCTGATGCCAGTTGATTTGGAACAAAATAAATTACTTAATGATCCCTTGGATTTGGTAGGACCAGAGAGATCATTCAATGAGTGTTTAGAGATATTTAGAGTAAAACTTAGGCACTGTGAATAATTAAGTTTTTCTGTTTCTGAAGTGTCAGTCTGTAGTGAGAAGAAATAAATTCAATATCTAATGAGAAATGAGATAGAAGCAATCTTAGTGATTTTCATATCTCGGGCTTTGGTTGTCCTTTAAGTTCTTTGACTTCCCTGCATTTCCTAAAACTGAGTTGTTTGCTCTTACTGAGCTTTGTTCTATTGAATTAGATTTTATCTTATTCTGTTTAGAATATGAACTCTACCCAAAGTCTTGGACCTAATTATTTTTATATGTAATTTTGTACTCATGGTTTCAGTAAGAATTGACTTCACATTTGATCCTAGTTACTGTGACTCTTGACTCTTAATTTCTGTGATACTTTTGTTTTCATGTCACCTTAAAACAATTATAATTCAAAAAAAAAGCAAAACCCAATACCCAAGACAAATACCAAAATCTAGTCAGTTAACTCATTTGTAAATTACAGGAAAACAATGCTCAAACCATTAATGTATTATGGCAGTTGCTCTATAAAATTTAACGTCTCTTCATATTCATTCATTTTTATAATAGGAAAGTACTTCTTTTGTTCAAACTTGCACTTTGATGGTAATCGGGTGCTTTTGATTAGTAACAGTAGGAATTTTGAGGAGGAAGTGACTAGAACTGGAAACTTGAGGGGATTTCAGGTAAAATTCTACCTACCATTACTCCTCTTAAACAAAGGGTCTCAATATAAAAGGGACTCTTGCTGAAATAAAAATTCTAGGTAGTATATGTTGGGGAATTTTTAAAATTAAAATAGATGACTTCCTCCCAAGGATTAAATACTAGTTGAAAGTTTTGTGGTTTCTTCTAAGATTCTTCTGTGTTTTATATTATGTTCATTTGTTCACATAAAAATCACACGTTTAAGATATATATTAAATATATTATAAATATTTTTCTACCAGAAAAAATTTTACTACCATGGGATTAGTATTTTATCTTTGTTTGTTTTTTTTGTTCTGCTCTTCAGCTGAAAAATACATAATCTTTTCCATAGAATTCTGCTACCTTTTCCTTCTTGTATTTCTTAGCTTGTAATACGCCTACATTTTCAAGTTCAAAATATTATTGGCAGAATGTGATTTCTTTTAATAAACCTATTCATCTCAGAATCAATATTACAAGTACTGTCTTTATAATTGGGAAGTTAGAAGTTTAACTGATATATGAAATGAATTGAGATTAGCTAATATATTGGGGCCGGGCGGTGGCGCTGGAGCTAAGGTGCTGTGCTAACCTAGGACAGACCGCGGTTCGATCCCCCGGTTCCCCATATGGTCCCCTGTGCCTGCCAGGAGCGACTTCTGAGCGAATAACTAGGAGTAACCCCTGAGCGTCACCGGGTGTGACCCAAAAACCGGAAAAAAAAAAAGATTAGCTAATATAATTGATCACTAAGAATAAAGTCATTGTAAGAAAATGTCATCTAACCTTAGTGGCCATGACTTAAACTTAGTGGAGCTGGGGTGAAACCAGTGGAGAATGACTGGTATTCACACACCCAAAAAAATTCACAAGGAGGGGAACAGAGAGATAGCACAGAGTGTAGGACATTTGTCTTGCACACGACCAACCAGAATTCGATCCCAGGTAACCCATATTTTTTCCCATGCATGCCAGGAGTAACTTTTGAGTGCAGAGCCAGGAGTAATCCCTGAGAACTGCTAGGTGTGACCCAAAAACAAAAAGAAAAAATTTAAAAGTCCACAAGAAAAATACAAATAGTAATAGAAAAACATGTATATTTTTGTATGTTGTAAAGTATAATAGCGATCTAAGTATCTCACAATGCATGCATCATAGAAAACTTACTACAACTTACAGAAACGTTATCATTTAATGGAGAGTCCACTAGAAGGAAGGGCAAGAATTGGGATCCTAATTTCCAGGAGGAGAAGCAGGTAGGGTGGTGTAAGTTAGCTCAAAATCGTAGTAGAAAATAGATTGAACAACCAGAAACACATTGAGTCTGTTTTAATCTCTTCTTAAGTCATTCTTTATACATAAGTATCATACCTGAAAACTTTTGTTGTATACTTTCTTAATTTAAACATAATAATAGTTGTTGCCAAATTCATTGCCATGATACTCCAAATTTTCTTGATCTGTATCTCTCCATTGGTTTCATGGTCTATTTTCTAATATTTCAATATAACAATCTATTGCAATTATAAAGGATTGACCCTTTCTTTTTCTTTTTTTATTTTGGTTTTTGGGCAATAGCTAGCCTTGCTCAGGGGCTCTGCAAACAGAAATCTCTCCTGGCAGGCTCTGGGTACCGTACGAAATGCAGGGGATTGAACCAGGGTCTGTCATGAGTCATCTGGGTGAAAGACAAATGCCCTATTGCTGGACTATCACTCTGGCCCCTGATCTTTTCTTAAGAACACACCTTTATTTGTATCTCCTGATGATTAATGATGTGGAGCATTTTTCCTGTGCCTTTTAACCATTTGTATTTGTTCTTTGGGGAAGTGTCTGTTCATTTCTTCTCCCCATTTTTTATGGGGTTAGATGTTTTTCTTGTTAAGTTCTGTCAGTACTTTGATATCTTAGATAGTAGCTTCTTATATGATGGGTATTGGGTGAATAGTTTCTCCCATTCTGTGGGTGGCTTTTGTATCCTAGGCACTATTTCCTTTGAGACGCAGAAGCTTCTCAGCTTAATATAGTCCCATCTGTTTATCTCTGCTTCCACTTGTTTAGAGAGTGATGTTTCTTCCTTGAAGATGTCCTTAGTCGCAATGTCATGGAGTGTTTTACCTAGGTGTTGTTCTATATACCTTATGGTTTTGTCTCATGCCACAGAGACTGGCACACATAACAAAGAACAAGAACAATCAGTGCTGGCAGGGATGTGGGGAGAAAGAAACTCTCATTCATTGCTCATGAGAATGCCGTCCTAGTCCAGCCTTTATGGAAAGCTATATGGAGTTTCCTCCAAAAATTGGAAATGGAGCTCCCATACGATCCAGCTATACCACTTCTAGGGATATACACTAGGAATACAAAAATACAACACAAAATCCCTTCCTCACACCCATATTCATGGCATCACTATTTATAATAGTCAGACTCTGGAAATAACCAAGATGCCCTTCAACAGATGAATGGTTAAATGATGAATGGGTAAAGAAATTGTGGTACATATACATAATGGAATATTATGCAGACCTCAAGAGAGATGAAATTATGAAATTTTCCTATACATGGATGGACATGGAAACTATTAAGCTGAGTGAAAGAAGTCAGAGGGGAAGAGATCAACACAGAATAGTCTCACTCATCTATGTAATTTAAGAAAAAATAAAAGACACTATTGTAATAATACTGGTTCACAACATAAAGCTTACCATAAACAGTGGTGAATCACTTAGTGAAATAATTACACTAACAACTATGATGACAATGTTAATGAGCGATAGAAATAGAATGAATGTCTCGAATACATGCAGGTAGTGGGGAAAGGAAGGTGATGAGGGGCATTGTTTGTGGAAATGTTGTACTTGTGAGAGGTCATGTTCTTTTTATGACTAAAATCCAACTACAAACATGCTTGTAATCATGGTGCTTAAATAAAGATATTATAAAAAAAAAGAATATACCTTTTGTATATGTCACTGACCTTGAAAGTTCTTGCCTGATTTATCTCACAAAACATCCCCTTTTGGAAGCCTCCTTTACTCATTCTCCCAATAAAATTGATTTTTTTCCATTTTTGTGTTCTCTAATTATAGTAGCACTATAACTTATTAATATATTTTATAATAGAAATATCACTGTATTGTGGATTGGTTCCATGTATCATTAACTTTACTCTTTAATATTCTGTCTAATCCTTATTGGGACCTCACTTTTATAGAATAAATAATAAAAATATATTTTCAATTAAAGACTCTTGAACAGAGATCTCCAAATTTATTTGGGCTATTGTTCCCTTAAAAAATTAATGCCTACCCTCTTAGAATTTAAGGAAACAAACAGCACCATCAGCAAATTACAACTAATATTACTACTTCCCCTTGCATCCTTTCAGAATTCCTGGGGGGTAGAATAGCCCTCTTGGGAAACAATAGATCATCAATTAATGTTCTGGCACAAAAGAAAATAAAGTCCAATGATAGGAAATAAAAAAAAACATCATCCAGCACCATGAGTAAACTCTTGAGTATAGACCTCTGCAACTTCCAGCTAGAGAGTTATTTTCAGAAGCAGAGTTAAACTTATTTAATAACTCCGAATTAAATAGCTGCAAAGCCAAAGCATGCAAAATAAAAGTAATAAGCTTCACAAGCCAATTTCTAGGAATAAAAATTTCCCTGGAAGAATCTTAAAGTAATGGAATGAACCTGGGTCTGGAATTAAACCACACCTTGTAAACAGCTATTGCAATCATTGGGTGTTTGACAAGATATTTAATTCTCTCAGTCTATAAAAATAATAAAAATAAATAAAAATAATTTTGTGAGAATGAATAAAACATTCTAGAATTAACATAATCACATGCACCCCAGAAAGAAGTTTTTCATTTTTACTGGCTTTTTTGTGATCTGTTAGAATAGTAACCTTTATATTCAGATCATCTATAACAACACTAGCATATATGGAATAGAATATAAACCCATAAATACTCAATATTATTACTATTATTTTTTTTTTGGTTTTTGGGTCACACCTGGCAGTGCTCAGGGGTCACTCCTGGCTCCATGCTCAGAAATTGCTCCTGGCAGGCACGGGGGACCATATGGGGCACCGGGATTCGAACTGATGACCTTTTGCATGAAAGGCAAATGCCTTACCTCCATGCTATCTCCCGGGCCCCACTCAATATTATTTTACTAAAAAATTAGCCACAAATAGAAACATAAATATAATGAGTTGTATGTGACAAATATTTTAATAACAAAGATGAAAATACTAAACATTAAGGAAACTTTAATTATTCATTTTAATTTTGGTATATAGTTGGAGATCTTGAATTGATGAAACCTTTGTTGGGTATCAGAGTGAACCTAAACCACCAGTAGCTTTGTCAAGACCACTGTATTTTTTCTGAGATATAAAAGACTCTTTCACTCAATTACTTTCAAAATGTTTCTCCCTCTAATAAACTCATCATGTGTTTCAATAAGGGTTTGGTCAGAGAATCACACCCTCTATGGGAATAGACATTCTTTTTAATAAAAGACTTACTGTATAATTTATTTTTGACTCATGGTTAAAACATAATGAGGTGGGTTTTTGTTGTTTTGTTTTGTCTTGTTTTGGGATCTAATGGTAGAGACAGAAACCCACAAGTGAGGAGTTGAGGAAGATAGATGTGAAGTAAGAGATACTAGTACAAATAGGGACCTACAACACTGCTGGACAAAATCCAAGGGGACTGACTAACATTTAACTGTGCCTTTTTGCTCTTGCTGCACTTAAAATGGGTATCCGTCCCTTTGTGATAGAACTAAATTTTCACCTAGCAATGAATCATAAAAATCAACTGAGGAATCATTAATATCTAGAGGAATTAAAGCTACCTAAGGTGCTACCTAAGGTGGGGACTGAGCAACAAGTGACAATTTATATGTTAAACTATTGAGTTTATTTTCTGCTTTTTTCTTCAATTACATAAGTCATGTGATTGTTACTATACCAACAGGAACTATGTAGCAAAGGGAGTTTTGACAAATCTAGATCCAGTTGCGCTAAATTAACGTATTACAAAATTTCCATGCAGTGATATGTTAAATTTCTTTTCTGTAGCTTTTTTTTACTTTGACCTAACTTGTTCCTCTGTCTCTCCATAGATATTTGCCAAAATTGAGCTCTTCTTGAGAGTAAATAAATAAATTCAATGCAATTTATCATTTAACATTAAACATTTCAGTTTAATATTTAACTTTTATTGCTATTACAATGACTTTAAAAGCTAGTCATCACTATTAGCCATATGACCTTGCAGCAATTTGTCAAGAAACTGTGTTGGTTTAATAATTGTTTCATGTTATCCAGAGTCCTTTCTTCTCCTCATTTCTCTTGCAGTTAAGATTTACAATTTACAAATGCCACAAATCTATATTACCCTGATATGCTGCATATTAGAAAAATAAATGTATTTATACATTTATATATTATAAACATTTTTGTTTATAGTTAGGGTAATTTTCCTGGTTAATCTTAGCAGATGCATATAGAAATAATGTCATTCATAATAGTTTACTAATTCATATATTTTAGAGATTTAATAATGTTTTTAAACTTGCCTTTCATATGGAGATTATAAAGCCCAGTCTGCAAACATGATTTGTAAGTTTAAACTGGACTAATATATCACACTACCCTTCCCAACTTCTTACCTTTTCTTCTTGTACATGACAGAAGCAAGAATCAAAAACACCCTAACTTGTACTTTAAAAAAAACTGGAGTTTATGACAAGCTGTTAAAATGGAGGAACTGATGAAAAGATAGCGCCCAAAGCCCTAAGATTATCACTATTTATCACTAAAGCAGATGAATAATGTATGCCACTTCTATGAAAATGTAATAACTTGCAAAATAGTGCACTGAAATCCTAGGGCAGATGATGTCTTGAGAATGGGGCTGCCTGTAGTGTTGACAGAAACCCTTGTTAGAGAAGAAGAAAAGAGGATGTGCCAAGATTATCTGATATCTGAAGGGGTACATTTCAAAAGTAGCATCAGGTAAACTTTGGTCTGTGGAAGTGGAAAGTAGGTATCAGGGCAACAATCCAGAGGTACAGGAGCATGTACAGTTAGCAGTGTTTTTCGACTTACATAAAGCTACTTTATGATACTTACAAACCATGTTACCATTAACAATGTTGGGGCCCGGGAGATAGCATGGAGGTAAGGCGTTTGCCTTTCATGCAAAAGGTCATCGGTTTGAATCCCGGTGCCCCATATGGTCCCCCGTGCTGCCAGGAGCAATTTCTGAGCATGGAACCAGGAGTAACTCCTGAGCACTGCTGGGTGTGACCCAAAGAAAAAAATTGTAAAACAATGCAAAGCCCAATGAGATGACTTGGAAACAAACTCATCTTCAAGCTAATATTTCTAGCTTAAGCTGGCTCTTGATAGTCATTTTGTCCTAATATTGATGGCACAAAGTTTTATTTGAAAGGCACTATGGGGAACACCAAGTAGATGATATTATGTGGAATGTGTAGCAGTTTTTCACAATGCTGTTAGAATTTAATACATTAATGGATTTTAAGGTGGACACTCATATGCAAAATAAATACAAGACTCCCTTTCAAGGCTGCTCATTTTACCAATATGCATTGGCATCTATTACATGTCAAACACAAAGGAAATAAAAGGGAGAAAATTTTCTTGATCTCATGAAATTTGTAGTGACCCTGTTATCTGTCAGTACTATCTACTATTCCGCAAGACAGAGAAGTCAAAGTTATTTCATCTTAACAATTCTCTTTTTGTATTCCCATTTTTTTTTTTTTGTTTTGGGGTCACACCCATTGGCACTCAGGGTTTATCTCTGGCTCTGTGCTCAAAAGTCACTTCTGGCAGGCTCAAGGGACCATATGGGATGTCAAGGTTCGAACTGGGGTCCATCCTGTATTGGCCACGTGCAAGACAAACACCTTACCACTGTGCTATGGCTCTGGCCTCTGTATTCCCATATTTGTACTCACACATAGTACATGTTTTTTTTTATATTACTTTACAAAGAAAAAAAGGAAAGCAGCCAAATTTTCTAGTCACCTATCTACAAGTTATAACCCAGCTTTACTCCTTTCAATGTTTTGCCCCAAGATGAGTGAGTTTTTCTGAATTTCCCAAAAGCTTGGGTGACCATGAAGCTATGAACTTACTTAAAGACTAACATTTCTCAAAAATAACTGAAGTGTTTTAATATAATCTTAGAATATCTACATTTTTACCATAATTCAAAGTTTTATCATACCCCCAACATGTCTTTTGAATTAGTTTAAATATTGTCTCCACTTTTACACAGGGGACAAAAATAGACTGGACTGCTTCACGGTTGGCAGTTTGATTCATGACAGTGTGTGGTTTCCCAAGAACCACCTGAAGTGACCTCCAAGCCACCAGCTGTAAAATAAAATAAAATAAAATATATGAGTTGGGGAGACGACCCCAGGCACAGTGTTTCTAACCCATTAGGTGGATGGGTCTGATGAATCAGGGTAGCAGAGTAGAAATAATGCACCATGAGTGAGGAAAAGATTAACTTGAGTCAGCTTGTTTTTTTCCCCATGGCCTCTCTCTGCCATGTGCTGCTTATGCATCCTCCACCCCCTAGGCAGCCTCCTTTTTTATTCAAACCAATTTCCCAAACCCAGGAGGGAAAAGGTCAGGTGGGCTTTTACATATAAAAATCCAGGTGGGCTTTTACATATCAGAAACAGAGGTTACCAAAAAAGAAAGTTGGGGAAAATTCTTTTATTTAGGCTTGCCCTAGATTCACCTACAACCAGCATCAACAAAAATAGATCCAAGTAAATATTAGCAGCCCTGATATAGTGTTCTAGATATAAGCACTTCAATAGTAAGTATGATGCAAGCACATTGGATGCCTAATGCATAAATAATATTACTATTGCAAATCATGTTACTGAAATAACAACAATAAAAAATAATAGATACGTAATAGTTTTTTGACTTTGCTATAGCTATCTGATATATATATGTATATATATATGTAAATTCATACCAAAATATAAATACAGCTCAGTGGAAGTTGTAAGGATTTGATGAAATAATTTACCTATCTTATCTAACACCTTCCCTGAGTTAAATGGTCACAGATTCAATATTAAAATCCAACTTTCTTTAGATTCCGCTATACCTCCCTCCTCTCTTCCTCATTTTTTTTTCCTTTGTGTCTCAGCTCTGTCATTTTGATCCATTTGAGGGATACAGGTTCCCAGTAGAACTGACAAAACACAAATGTTTTCAATCAGTGAATTACTATAGAAAAGCTTTTAAGAAATATTTTTTGTGATTGTGTCAAAAGATGAATCTTGCTTACTGGCTACAAGTTTGAGAAAGATAAAGATAATAGTCGTTTCTTCTAGTAGAACTTCTCTTCCTCCAAACAAGTATATATGGGAAGAGTATAGCTTTATGCTCTCTCGATTATACTTTGAAATGGTCAATAAGTAATAAGGATGATAATTAAAATATTGAAAATATGGTTTAATTTTCTAGTAATAGAAATTCTATTTTATTCATAAGATAAAAACCACCAGCAGAAATGATTATGGAGAAACAAATCTCCATATTAATTTTAGATGTATCCACTTGCTTTTAATTTATGTAGGAATTTTGTGTCTTTCTAGATAAGCTTGTTAATTTATTTGGTGGAATCTGATCTATCTTCCTTAATAAAGAAAAATAGCATCATTTGCAATAGAGGCCAGAGCCCACATTTATTTTAATCTCTGGTGATATACAACATGGCAACTGAGAAAACACCTCCTCTTTATTTACTCAGGTTTGGCTTGATGTTTATCAACCTAATGCTGATTTAATATGGGAGTAAGATGTAAGTAAGTAATAAAAATGTTCTCAAAGGAAGCTTAAAAAGAGAACAAAAGAAAATTTAGTTTTGATATATGAACATTATTGACTCTTAATGAACCTATTCAATTGATGTGATTGATTATTTACATTATCTTAGGAATAGACAGTAGGGCCTGCTTCTTCTCCCACCTCACTTACTTCTGAGTTACTTACTTTTAAAATTGCAATTCATATTCATTTAGTTTTAGAGAAAGGTTGTATTAGATAACAATGACAATAATCATTCATAGACACATTTATTCACCTTTTTAGAATTTCCCACTCCATACAGTACATGATGAAGAATGAGTAAATATATTCACATATTTCAAACATTAAAGTATTTTCTACCAGATATTAAAAGATTAATAACACATTTTTATTTTATAAATTTTAATTTAGTAGAAAAGAAGAAAAATAAAAAAATAGAAGAAAGAAGTAATCACAGAGTTTTGTACCTTTAGACTTACATTTCACTCTCCTAAAATCACAACCTGAAATGGTTGATCTTTTGGAAATAATTCACTAATAGAATGCTCTCCCTAACTTGGGCTGCTGAGGGTCTTGATAGGCCCCCAGCCCCCCCCTCTTCTGCCCCAGGCCTCCAGGCCTTCCTTCCCTGGGTGCCAGCCCAGGCGGCCAGACAAGGTGAGTGTTGGGTGGTCCCTCCTGGATGGTGGGTCCTAACTTGGGGTGTGCTGAGACTTGCTTGGTTGCACTAAGGTTGTCACTGGCAATTTCTTACCAGTCTACATGTTCAAAAGCGTGTGGGGGCTACCGCGTGCATATATATTAAGAGTATTCCCTATCATTAAGTTATATTTTGCATATGCAGAATGTTCATTTTGTATTCTGCCCTTTTGCACACCCCTACAAAGCTCATTTTTACTCCTTAACTCTCTCACCCCTCCTACCATCAGTGACCAACATGACTTTTTTTAACTTCAGTACCACAAAATCCTAATCACAGACCAAAGCCGTGCATTGGAACTAACAACCCACTATTTCAAAAGACATAAAATGGACAAGTATGTCTTTTGAATATTTGATGTGTATTTTTTTTCCTCTGAAAGCTATAAGTCCTATACAGTGACAATTCTAACAAATTTTTATCTTTTCTTCTCTTTGTGAGCTGTTCAATAAGGAATTTTGGTGAAAGAGTCCCCCAGTTTAATGCTTATGATTGAACAATGTCATGGGGATTGTTGGACTTTTTCTTATGGGCCCCATATGCTCCGATAATGTCACGTGGTGTTGTTCCTTGTTTGCATAGGCACATTAAAATGGGAAAACACTATACATACAAATAAGATCTTATCTAATAGAGATCGGAGCACACAAATCTTGTAGTGCAACAGAACCTTACACCCTGAACATTGACGTAATGACCTGGCACATGTCTCAGAAGAATGGGCATTCTCCAATCATCCCTGAACCAGAGAAGCCATCCATGAAACATCCAAGTTTGTCTATAACATCACCTGGAAGAAATCCTCCACCAGCAAAGACCCTACCACTGCTTTGACTTCGACCTGCTCAAAAGAGACTTCCCTTAACACTAAGAAGACTTAATAACAACAACGACCTGTTTACATGACAGTGCTCTCTGCATTGCCCTTTAATTGTGAGGTGAAACTAGAGGATGCTCCACATCCTGACTTCAATGTAGGATGAAGATTTCAAGATCTTTAATACAGAGACATGATACCAACAACAGAGACTGTGTGAAAAATAAAAGTGTGTTGGCATTTCAGACAATGTCTTGGATTGGGCAAACTAGTTTGCCTGGAGCCAAGAGTTAGTCTTATGCTAGAAAACTTCAGGGGTAGGGTCTCCTTGTATTTAGGCCAAGGTTTTTCCTTTCCATGTCCCTCATATTTTGGTGGGCCTATGCAAACAATAATCACCACTCTAACACTGTTTTTAACTGTGCTCCTTTGACTCTACTCCTTAAAAAAACCCACTTAAACTTTTTAGGTTAACTTAAACTAATATGCATATGCATGGAAATGTGAAAAAAATACTATGCCTTTAATGTTTAAGTTGTTACATAAGTTTTACAGCTTTAGATTGCTTTGTGTGCTGCTAAGAAATATTATAATGTATTACAATCTGGGGACTTGAGGTACAAAGTTATTTTACATGGGTTCTGTTTTATTTATTTTAATGCTCTTTGGCTGAAAGTTCAAAAGTAAGATATCAGCAAGGGGATTTCTGAGAATTCTGTGTATAGGTGATTATCTTACACTGTAACTTTACCCTGTCCTCTTTCTTTATATCTTTGTTCTCATACTTAAAAATAAAAAATTAAAAAAAAAGAAAAAACAACAACAAATAATGTTTTGGAAAAACTTGTAAAGGGCTTGACATAAATAGATTAGGGCAGTGGAAGAAGTTATGCAAAAAGAATGTGGATTCTTTTCTCCCCAGTGTGAAAAGCAGCAAAGATTTGTTCCACTTAAGTTAAGAAGCTGGGTGTGTGCATTACTGCATTGGTGAAGGAACTCTTAGGCATGCCTGGTCTTTTCCTGGTCAAAGACAATTCTCAGGAGAAAGATAATAATGAACCATTAGCAGTCAAGACACACAGAACCTGGGCTATAAGAGCACCAATTCAGTAAAGGTGACTAGGATAACATCTCCTCTGAGAGACAGAAATGAATAGAATATGAAATTACAGCCCAGATAAATCAGCATCATTTTGGATGAACATTAAAAACAATGACATTACAATTTGTACATGACAGTACAATCTGAAAAAGTGTGTAGAAGGTGGTATAAATGATTCCTTGCTTTTATGTTTGATCATGAAACTATGTCTCATTGCATAAAATGCAGATTTTTAAAATTAATATATTTTCTTTTTGATAAGCAGTGTACTCAGGGAAGAATTTTCAGGGTAGACTTATAATATATAGGTTATGTGAATGATACAGTTAAATAAAGCAATAGTAAAAGTGCATTCACTATATAATACATGACCCTGAATTAATGTCAATTAAATGTAGAAAATCTTTTTCAGTACACTTACTAACTTATCTATTAATGGGATAGTTAAGCAATTATAAAGAGTTAATGATATATTTTATATACTATAATGCCTGGCTGTAATATAGAGTACAAAGTATGATTTTAAGAAAGGAACATGATTTGTTTTTAAGGAAGCTGGCCACATGTAAGACAATGATAAAACTCTTTTTTTTCCAGCTTATTAAGGGTGAAGAACTAGATACAGCAACTCCAAAATCTGTGGGGCAAAGCAAAAGCATTAATCTAGGCTGGGGGGCATTTAGTGATACAAGTCTACATAAGGGGAGAACAAAAAGTAAAAATTAATGAGCTGAAGACACAACTTAAATATCTGAAAAACTAGTAACACAAGTTGAAGAAAAGAAATAATAAAAACCAGAGCAGAAATCAACAATGTATAAACAAAGAAAATAATACAAAGAATCGATAAAACAAGGAGCTAGTTTTTTGAAAGAACAAATAAAATAGACAAACCATTGGTAAGACTCAAGAAAAAAATGAGAAAAAATGCTTAAATAAATTGTATTAGAAATAAAAGAGGAGAAATTAAAATACCCCCCCAGAAATCCAAGACATCATAAAAATTTTTTATGAACAACTGTACCCTGTTAAGCTAGAGAACCTAGAAGAAATGGAAAAATGTCTGGAAATATATAATCTCCCAAACTGAATGAGGAGGAAGTAGAAACCAATCACAAGTAGAGAAACTAAAACAGTAATTAAGAACCTCCCAAGAATAAAAGTCCAGGACCAGACGAGTTTGTGGGTGAGTTTTATCAAAGATTCAGAGAAGTCACTATCATTGAGCCTTAGAGTCTTCCAAAATATTGAAGAAACAGGAATCCTCCTTAATACTTTCTATGAAGCTAACATAACAGTCATTACCAAAGCTGACAGAGATACTACCAAGAAAGAAAAATATAGATCAATCTCACTGAAAAACAATTATGTAAAAATCCTTAATAAAACCTTAGCTACCGAATCCAACAACACAAGAAAAATATACATCATGACCAAGTGGGTTTTATTCCCAGGATGCAAGGATGGTTCATATAATCAATCAACATTATACAGCACATCAGTAAAAAAAAAAAAAA
>PVKC010030930.1:0-14677 GCA_004027635.1 Crocidura indochinensis
GATTCGAACCGATGACCTTTTGCATGAAAGGCAAACGCCTTACCTCCATGCTATCTCCCGGGCCCCAGTGCCAGGGATTTAATCCAGGGAAGTACTCTACTCCTGAGCTAAATTCTGGCTTGGTTCCTACATTTAAAAGTAAATTTTTTAAATTTTGGACTGATTTCATGGCTCACTTCTAGTTCTGTGTATAGGGGACCATATGGTAGTGGGGATTGATTTGGGGTACTTTCACCCCTATCCTAACTTTCTAGCCATAAAAATGGAATTCTTCTGCACTAGAAGTCTTCTCAGGATTTTTTAATAACCTGGAACTACAGTTTGAACAAGGCATGACTGGAAACATGCTTCATCCTAAAATTTTAGTGGTCTAAAATGGAACCAAAAAGGATATATTTTTTCCTTTTGGTTTTTGGGCCACACCAGGCAGTGCTGAGGCTTTACTCCTGGCTCTGTGCTCAGAATTTACTCCTGGCAGGCTCAGGGACCATATGGGATGCTGGGAATCGAACCCGGATTGGCAGCAACGCATGCAAGGCAAATGACCTATCTATTATGCTATCGTTCCTGCTGCAGTAACCTAAGGGTAATTGAGAATTTTTCATTTTGTTCTGTGTTCAGGGGTCATTTCTTGTACTGCTTGAGGGACTTTGTGTGGTATGGGGAATTCAGCCAGATTCAGCCATGTGAGATCTTTAGCACTGGTTTTTTTTTTTTTTTTTTTAAATCTCTGCACTACAAGGATGCTTACTTGAGAACAGGGGCCTTAATTTGGTCACACACCCATCGGCAGTTCCAAAGGGTGCCACCTGGGAGAGTCCTGGAAGTTTGAGTCCAGGGAGTCAGGCAGGAAAGGTCTGAATGTTTTTGAATCACATGTGATGAAATGCTTTGGGCTTGTTCTAAAGTTCTTGTGTTTGTCCACGATTGTTGGGAAAAGCCTCCCAGCACAGATCAGATCTTAGAAGTCTCTCTAAGCAACAGCAGCAGCTAATGTCTTCTATTTCTTGGAAGTCATCACAAATCCGATTAGGGCTGATTGATTTTCATGCAGACACTCTCATCATAGTTGTTAAAGTTAGGGTGAAGTTCACTTCACCATATTCCACCATGATACTCCCTCAATAATTTTAGAATAAGAACTTTGTGTACACAGCAACCTCCTAGAGTGTAAATTAGATTTTTCTTTTACTTTCTTTTATTTTGGTTATCATTATGAAATTGAATTGGGTGGGTAGGTCATACCCCACTGTGCTTAGCGATCACCCTATGCTGTGATTGGGAGCATACGTGTTGCTGGGGATAAAACTGGGACTTACTTACACAAGACAAGATCCTTACAATTATACTAACTCTCTGGCCTGAACCTGATCTCTATGGCTAAAACTCTGAATTTTTCTATTTCTAGTGAGTCTTGTGAAACTCAAAAATACATACAAATCTTACAAATGAGTACAAGCAACAAAATGCAAAAGCTGTCATGCCTTGCCTTATAATCCCCCCCACAAAGGAAGAGTGTGGTTTCTTATTTTTTTGGGAGGGATTCTAACCTGGCTGTACTCAGGGCTTTCTCCTGGCTATGTGCTCAGAGATCACTCCTTGCTGCACCACAGCCCAGAAGGGAATGCCATAACCAGCTAATGAGAAGACAGTTCATTTCAATCACTTTTCCTAAAGCGATTTAGCTCTAAATAGTAAATTGGTTGGGGCTTTGGCTCTAGAAAAGCAGATTTTGTGTCTCACCAGGACACTGAATTTACCAAATTGCTTTTTGTTGTTTCAGATTAGATTTTTTTAAAATTGGCAGGATTTGGGCAGGACATCTGGTGGTGGTTAGGGGCTTACTCCTGGCTTTACATTCAGGGACCACTCCTGACAGTTCTGGAGATGGAACCTGGGCCTTGCCCATTTTGCAATATCTTTGGCCCTAGATTAAATCCACTTGCCTTTTGTTTGAGCATAATAGTTTTAATTTAATCATTTTTGGGATCTTGACTCAAATAATTCCACCAATGACAAATGGGATTTTCATGTGACCTTTCACAGGTTGCAGACTATCTTTTATTTTTTTTTCAGACTATCTTTTAAAGCTGTCTTGTCTTCTCACATTTTAGAAGAGCTTATCATTTGATGACGCCGTGCAGATAGTTCAATGAACTGAGCCATGCAGGAGGCTCCTTTTTGACCTCCAGCAAGCATCATATGGTCCCCAGATCACTCTTAGAAGTGATCTCTAAGTACTGCTGGGTCTCCCCAAACAAAAGAAAACCAACTAGAAAAATAGCCAGTGGTAGTAAGCAGTAGGTGGTCAGAGAGCAGAAGGAACAACTATTACGGGAAGCAACTGAAATTCAGCCAAATGTGTCTATCAGCTATGACTGAGTTTACTTATTTATTTTTTTGGTTTTTGTGTCACACCTGGCAGCGCTCAGGGGTTACTCCTGGCTCCACGCTCAGAAATTGCTCCTGGCAGGTTCAGGGGACTATATGGGATGCCGGGATTCGAACCACGGTCCTTCTGCATGCAAGGCAAACACTCTTCCTCCATGCTATCTCTCTGACCCCAGACTGAGTCTACATCTTCTGGCTGTGCCCAAGAGCAGCAATTGCATACATTTACCAAAAGACACCCCAAGAATATTTTTCAGGCCCTTCACAATAGTCCCAAACTGGAAAGTGTCAGATGCTTCTCACTAGTAGAAGGGAAACTGTATTGTGATCTATTCACTATGAAAGGTAAAAGAAATAAAAAATTTTCTCTGTAGCTTCCCAAGGACTCGCCCTTGACCAAAAATACATTTTAACTTTTGAGCTTCATGAGGACCCCACCCCTTCCTAAATCCCAAGGACTTGCCCTTGACATTTTAACTGTTGCAAACCTTATGACTTGTGGTGATCTAAATATTGCAAAAATGTAACTGTGCAAATGTCAAGTGTCAGTACTTCCTGAAATGGATCACCCTACTGTAAGCTATAGAAAGTCTTGTTAGATCTGGTTTGAGGCTCTCTTTCATCCTCTGGGAGAGCCCCTGCATGCTTGTATAATAAAACCCCTTGCTTTTGCATGGTCTCTGCCTCTTGGAGTCATTAGAGAGGTGCGTGTGGAATTCTCGACCTTATCAATTATTCATGGAAACCTCATACAGCATTGAGAATGCAGGAGTTAATATCATGCGTGTTGTTATGGAGACTTTTTTGATCTGGTTACTTTTTTTGCAGTACAAATTGCCTCAAAATGCAGCTCTTTGGGGCCGAAGAGATAGAACAGCGGTGAGACATTTGCCTTGCATGCAGAAGGATAGTGGTTCAAATCCCGGCTTCCCATATAGTTCCTCAAGCCTGCTGGAGGTTGACTTCTGAGCGTACAGCCAGGAGTAGCCCCTGAGAGCTGCTGGGTGTGACCCCCACCCCCCAAAAAAAGCAGCTCTTTAAGACACCATCATTCAATATTATGTAAATGGATCCTGCTATTCCCAGTCCCAGTGTCTGAGGCCCCAGCTGGGAAAGCTCTGTAGTTGGGGACAGAGTTGTCTGATAAAATACAAGTTACACGGGCCCAGAGAGATAGCACAGCAGCATTTGCCTTGCAAGCAGCCGATCCAGGACCAAAGGTGGTTGGTTTGAATCCCGGTGTCCCATATGGTCCCCCGTGCCTGCCAGGAGCTATTTCTGAGTAGATAGCCAGGAGTAACCGCAGGGTGTGGCCCAAAAACTAAAAAAAAAAAAAAAATACAAGTTACACCATTGAAACTGAATTTCAGATGCATGATAATAATCATGAAGCTCACCAGAAGCAGTTAATTTTTAGGGATAGATAATATAGTGGGTAGGGCACAAGCCTGACATACAACCCACCTGTATTCAATTCTGGCCACCTTATGTCGTTCTCCAAGCTCCACTAGCTGTGACCCCTAAGCACAGAGCTAGGAGTAAGCCCTAAGCACTGCTAAGTTTGATATACTTCCCAATTCATCTGTCTTAAATTTCAATCTGAGGCCGGAGAGATAGCATGAAGGTAAGATGTCTGCCTTGCATGCAGAAGGATATTAGTTCAAATCTTGGCATCCCATATGGTCCCCTGAGGCTGCCAGGAAAAAATTTAAAAAATTTAAATTTGGAGTCCTGCATTTTTTGGACGGTAAATATGACAGTCTGAGCAAGGGGTGATTGATTTGACAGAGAGGGCTGGAATCTTCTGGATACCTTTGAATCTTGTGTCTGGTCAGTGCTGGTGCTGTCAGCAAATATCTTGGACAAGATGTGGAACATACTTATCCTTGGTCTCCCTCATGTGGCCTGGAACCCCAGCAGGAGCCGACCTCAGGAAAGTCAGACTTCTGACATGGAGGTTGGGAACCAGTGCTCAGAACATGTGGCTTAAATGACATGGTTCTACATTGGAATTCCAGCCACATCACTGCTGTCTTCTCTTGGTTCTGAGTGGGTCTGGAATCCACGTAGATTCAGAAACCACCAGTTACTGTGTTTATCTTTGAAGTAATAACTCTGTTCAAATTGTCATGTTGTTGACTAACAGAAGTTAAAATCCACATAGGGAACACAGGAGTTATAAAGCACTTGCTTTGTATGTGTTAGACCTAAGTTTAATCCCCAGCATAGCATATGATTTCCTGACTGGTGCCATGAGTGGTCTCTGAGCAGAGTCAGGCATGATTCTGAGCATAGGTGGGTGTGTTCTCTCAACCTATAACAACGATGAAAAACCAGAGACCTTTCCAGAAGAGGAAAAGGAAAACTCATCTGTGATGTCAGAAGTTCAAGTAAGGAGGCCAGATAGATAGCACAGTGGAAGGGTGTTTGCCTTGCAAGAGGCTGACCCAGGACCAATGGTGGTTCGAATCCCAGCATCCCATATAGTCCCCCCATACCTGCCAGGAGGGATTTATGAGCATGGAGCCAGGAGTATCCCCTGAGTGCCTCTGGGTGTGGCCCCAAAACTAAATAAATAAATAAATTCAAGTGAGGACTCTCATGCGGTCGTGGCTGGGGGAGGACTGAAGATTCTGGTTTTGCTCTGATTCTTGCTTCTGGTGTCAAGCAGTTAATGTGTACATACTATGGAGACCCATTCAGTTGTATGTATCCACCTCTTTCTCTCATGACTGCCTTGATTTCTGCCAAGTCCACATAGTAAATTCAGCTTGGCCCAGAGCACCAGCCAGAACTGATGCTATGTGGGTAAGACATGGGCAGTTCAGAGATGGAACTAACTGGACGTGCAGTCAGGCTCAGGAAGCCAGGCAGTCCTGGGAACATTATTCTCATCTTTCTCTTTTCCCTTCTCTTTGCAGACCCACTTAGGGTTCACTGGTAAAGCCTAGAGGCAGGAGACACCATCACCCCAGCCCAACAGAATCACCTCTGGAGTCTGTGCACAAAGCTGAGGATTGTCACTGGTAGTAAAATAAATCCAGGTGTTTAGACTATCAGGAGACACATAAAAGTACAAATAAATGATTGCAAAGCCCATGTAGCCCCCTCCAGAGAGAATTTCAAGTCAGATGTCTCCTGTCTTGATTCCTTTTCTATTTTCAAAATAATCATGACCACTTTATTTTATATCTTGGGTTTTTGTTGTTGCTAGTTTATTTGTTTTGGGACAAAACAGTGATGCTCATGGCCTACTCCTGGCTCAACTCTCATACCCTCACCCTCTACTTCTAGCAGGCTCCTGTTGACCATGTGGGATGTCGGGGATCGAACCTGACTCAGCTGTGTATACAAAGTAAGCACCCTAACTGCTTAAGCCCTTATACCTTGATTTTTTGTGATAGCTTAAATTACTTAAGAATTTAAATTTAATGTAAGGTGAACCCTTTCCCCAAAACCCTTTTACCTGAGTTTTCTTTTGGGGGGAGGGTTTGGGCCACACCTGATGATGCTCAGGGGTTACTCCTGGCTCTGTGCTCAGAAATTATTCCTGACTTGGGGAACCATATGGGATGCCGGGGGATCCAATCACAGGGGTGGGGGGTGGGGAGAGAAAGTGAGAGAAGAGAGAAGAATGAGAGAAGAGTGAGAGAAGAGAGAGATGGGACAAGCAATAGGGAGATAGGGAGGGCTCAGCAAAAAATGAGCACATGGCAGAGAGATTCATAGCAGAGAAAAGCCTGAGAAATGAAGCTAGTTGACTTTGATAAAACTTTAACTGACTGCTTGTGAGTAATTTCTCCGCCGTTATCCTGCTTCATCAGACATCTCCACCTGAGTAGTTAGAAACACCATGCTGGGGAAAATTTCACCCAACTCGTGGACTCTTTATATTTTCTATTTTGTTATACAATTTCATATTTATGTCCTTCGAGGTAATGTAGTCCAATTTGTTTATCTCTGCTTCTACTTTTTTTTTTGTCAATTTCTTACCACAATTTTTTTTTTTTGGTTTTTGGGTCACACCCGGCAGTGCTCAGGGGTTACTCCTGGCTCCATGTTCAGAAATTGCTCCTGGCAGGCACGGGGGACCATCTGGGGCACCGGGATTCGAACCGATGACCTTTTGCATGAAAGGCAAACCCCTTACCTCCATGCTATCTCCCGGGCCCCAAAATTTCTTTTTCTAACATAAAATCTTTATTTAAGCACCATGATTACAAATATGATTCTAGCTGGGTTTCAGTCATAAACAGAACACCCTCCTTCACTAGTGCAACATTCCCTGAACTATTATGTTGATTTTTGTCAAGTGAGAACAGGTGAGTCATATTTGAACCTCAAAGACTCAGTGCTTAGCTTGAGGAAAGCCATTCTCACATGTTCAGGAAAGCCATCAAGTCACAGAAGAACAGATTATGTATGATGGCACCATATCTGGGCCCTACATATGTCTGATCTGCAGCCACCAAAAACTGGAGGGAGGTGATGAGGCTCTGGGGGGGGGGTGATATCACCACATGGTGATATACCACACAGGTCACATGAAATCCTATTCATGTGTTCTTCTTCCTTTATGTCTCCTGGAGGCTCTGGGAAAGCACATGTCAACATGTAATGCCAAGAGAGTCGGGTGGGGGCTGCCAAGCTCATGGGGAGTGAGAGCACAATAGTTGTATGGTCATTAAACATTGGCACCACAGACACCATCTGTACCTTAGTTGCTGTTTCCAACCCAAAGATTCATCTTGCCTCACCCCAGATCCACACTTTCCTGTCCTTTTTTTTTTTTTTTTTTGGTTCACACCCGGCAGTGCTCAGGGGTTACTCCTGGTTCCATGCTCAGAAATTGCTCCTGGCATGCACGGGGGACCATATGGGGCACCGGGATTCGAACCGATGACCTTTTGCATGAAAGGCAAGCGCCTTACCTCCATGCTATCTCCCGGGCCCCTTTCCTGTCCTCTTACTCTGGATGACTTTTGACTCTTTTGGAAAACATGGAACTATGCCACATGGAATCTTTGGCATCTGGTTTTCTCCCAACCTTTTGTCTCTGGGATGCTTCCCAGTTGCAAGAGAAGATAATTAATTTTTCTGCTGTACCCCAATTGACTACAATCTCCTCATTTTCATGCTCACTCAAGACAATTTGCATTGTGTCCAGTTCAGAGCAATTTTTTAGAGAAGTTGTTCTGAACACTTGTGTGCAAGTCTTTAAGTGGGAAGCAATTTTATTTCTCCTGGGAGCATAATTGCAGTATGTGGATATGCTATCTTTGCTTCCCATGGTCATGAATGCAATAAAAAACCATCGTGTCCCTCATAGGGCCCACATTGTCTGCATCGGACAGTCAAACCACGCAGTGCCAGGAATAGCTCGGTGCCATTCTTTCCAATCTTAGAGCTCCTTCTTTCTGACCTCTCCCAGGGGAGCCAGGCGCTTTTCTACCCATGCGCCTTTCTCAGTGCCCTCCATCTGCTTGGGACAGGCCTCCTCTTCCTCTGCCCCACACTGCAGCCTCTCTCCTCTCAGCAATCTCACTCATCCCTCGGGGTATGGTGCAGGTGCTACCACCTACACACAGCCTCCCCCATGCCCCCAAGTTGGGACCAATTTCTTGAGACCATCTGCTTCGCTGCTGTGCTGTACCTTGGCAAATCCACGGAGCACATTTGCCTTGTTATAATTATCTCCTAGCACCCCAGAATGTAAAATGGGAAGGTCCTTACAGGTTCTGAAAGCCCAGAGAAGCTTGTCAGACTGCTCCTTGTGAGGCCAGTCCTGCATTTCCTGGCCTCTGCTCCTTGCTCTTCTCCACTTGTTCACCCTGGCCCAATCGGCCATAAATAATGGTGAATGCTGGCACCTCTGTTTCTCCAAGCTGGAGCCTGGTAAAATCCTGGCTCAGGGTGAGGGATACCATCTGCGTTCTCCCTGCCAGCCCATGTGGTTGGGTAGTTCAGGGCAGACTGCATTGACTGGAAATCCAGTAGCCTCAGATGGCCTTAGCATCCCTTAGAATGTCCACCGTGTGTGTGTGAGTGTGTGTGTGTATGAGTGTGAGTGTGTGTGTGTATATGAGTGTGAGTGTGAGTGTGTGTGTGTGTGTATGTGTGTGTAGCTGGGAGGGGTCTGTGGTTGGTAATTTCTTCAATCCTAAGGGGTAGGGAGAGACAGACACAGCAGAAAGGAAGACGCAGAGAGGCTAGTTAGCTTAGAGGCCATGCGAAGAATATGTACATGGTGGTTAGAGCCTTGTAATAAAGCTGGATGTCTCCTCAAGCTTCATCTGACTGCTGTGGATCATTTCTTCGCCGTTACCCTGATACCTATAGACCTGCCAGTCTGTAGGGGCTGCAGGCACTGGGCTGGGCTGAGAAAGACCTCACCATCCATCCACCATGGACCTCTAGGACTTAACAATTAATACTTAATACAACAGTAGACTTCACGTGCATTACAACCGACCTTATGTTGGTATGTGATTCTCCTGTATTTCCCATTTTCTGTGATGTGATAAGTGATCTTCAGGCTTGGCATCCACTTGGTGGCAGAGTTGGTGGGGTCAATGTGGTGCCCACTGTGGGGTGGGGCACCTCAACAGAGCTGCCAGGACATGAGCAGTGGGTGGTCCAGGGGAGCCAACTTTCAGCCTCTTCCTTGTGAGACAGCTGTTTTAGCCATAGACTTTAGCTTTAAAATTGTTTTTTTTTTCTTTTGGGGGAGGCATACCTGATGGTTCAGAGCTTGGGGCCCATTTTTCATGGTGCTTCATGAAAGCACCATGTAGTTCTGGGGATCAAACCTGGGTCTCTTGCACGCCAAAGCAGGTACTCCTTAGGGCCAGAGGGGCAACAGTGCTTGCCTTGCACACACTCAACCCAGGCTCAATTCCTGGCACCCCATATGGTTTCCTGAAACCCTCCAGAAGTAATTTTGGAGTGAAGAAGATCCAGGAATAAGCCCTGATTGTGGCCTCCCAAACCAAAAACCCAAATTGGCTTCATGCAAGGCAAGCACCTTACTGCAAACTTTCACTTGGGCCCTGACTTTAGTTTATTTCTATGCAGACAATACCTGCATGTTACAATGAAAAGTGGGGATCAGATGCTCTGACTGCTTCACCCCCGTTCCTCAAAGTTCACCATCAGCATCAACTTACTTTCTCCTCTGGCTTTTGTCTCTAGGTATCCTGCAATTACTTGATTTTTTGTTTGTTTTGGGGCCACCCCCAGCAGTGCTCAGGGGTTACTCCTGGCTCTGTGCTCAGAACTCGCTCCTGGCAGGCTAGGGGGACCATATGGGATGCCGGGATTCGAACGGCCGTCTGCCCCCGTGCAAGGCAAACACCCTACTGCTGTGCTATCTCTCGGGCCTCCAATTACTTGATTTGTAACTTTTGACGCTTCCGGCTGCCTTCCTGTTCCCTCAGACTATAGTTGCTTTCTTTAGCCTCTCAGCACTCCTGGTGCGTTCCCACCCCCAGAACTCGGCACAGTCGGATCTGAATTGTGGCTAATTTGATGTTCAGTGCTAATGATTATGTACAGATTACTCACAGCTAAGCAAAATAGCATTTATTATTCTATTTCCTCCCTCAGCATTTTTCTCTCTTACAGGTGGCAGGGCTTTCTCCACAATCTGTTTGACTTTGTGAGTAGTGTGCACACCTGAGTTCCCCATGTTCTGAAACAAAAAACATGTCTGCCAGTGAGAGCCCTACCGTTGAGATCCCTAGCCTGTCCTTATGTCTGGTTCCTTTCTTCCCCTTTCTGGAACTCCCAACCCTACCCACCAGGGCTCCACTAGCTCTCCTACTATCCTTGGTCCCACTCAATGCTGGTCTTACCTGTGTCCTGGGCAGAATTCTCCCCCAGGTTCCCTCTCTTCTCCAGGTACTCCCTGGCTTCAGGGGAGCACATTTTTGGGCACTACAGGCTTGGCACACAGACCCTTTGTGTGTCTGAAATATTTCTATTCTTCTTTTACCCCTGACTGAGAGTTTCTGGAAATTTGAACTTGGAACTATTTTCCCCAAAACTACTTTTTGTTTTGTTTTGTTTTGTTTGGGGGCCAACATTCTGCTATCCTCAATGAAAGCTCTGCACTCAGAGATCACTCCTCATAGGACTTGGAGGTCCATATAGTGTTCTGGATATTGAGCCCAGGTCAACTGAGAGAAAGACCAGCACCCTACCTGCTGTCCTATTGCTCAGCTCCTCTCAGCCCACAGCTTTAAAAGGGCCAATGATACTATGGAGAGTTCTGCAGCTATTCTGCTTGCCCATCTCTGTGCAGGCTGCCATCCTTTCTACTCACAATGCATGAGAGCACAGGGGGCAGTTGGGATACAGGCCTGGCAGCCAGGAATTGGGGATCTGGTGAGGAGGAGAGGTCCTGCTTTCCCATAGAACATACAACTGCCAGGTTTTCAGCTGGTCCAGAGTGTTCCTCCCTTTTGGGATGGGTGAGAACTCCATGCCGTGTCCTGTGCTGCCTCTAGCTCCAGGTGATCATGTACTGACCTGGGGTGCCCATCTGATGGATAACAGGATGGGTGTGTGAGGGCTTGGTGGCTAACCAGACTTAACCCTAAGCTTATTCTACTGGCTTTTTAAATCTAGACCCTTTCCTACAACCCAGGAAACTCTGGAGGCACTGAGGCTCATCTGAGTGTTTTCTGCCCATTCCATGATCTTCTCTCTCTGTTCGCACTCTCAGAGACACTCTCATTACAGATCTCATTACTGCAACTCCCATCAGTCTCTGAACTATTGTTTTGTCCCAGTTTCTTTCATCTGGGTGAACATTTATTTATTGGGTTGTTATTTATTGTTACTTCTTCACTTCACTTAGCCAAATGGAGCTGATAGGGGCATTACTAGCAGTGCTTGGTTTGGTTAATACTCAACAAACATGCTCTGGGAGAATTCAGGGATCTTGGTGTTGTGTGGGGAGCTAAAGACATGATAGTAACAGAATATAGTGGACCAGAGCCATAGTATATTAGGTAGGTCACTAATCTAGGTTCAATCCCTGGAACCTCTGAGTTCCACCATGAGTGATCCCTGAATACAAAACCAGGAGTTAGTCTTGAGCACTGTTGAGTATGGCCCCCAAATCCCAAACCAGAGCTAAATTTCCACCTTGGGCCCCCAAACAAAAATAAATAAACAAACCACCCTATCATCCCAGAATATGCTGGACTCTGCTTCAATCTTTACATCTCTCAGAAGGCATCACCTCCTCACAGCGATTTCTGGAGACTGTTACTGTTTTCATTCTTGTTGATGTCCATGTGGAAACTGAGGTATTGAGAAGCTTCAGGTCACATGGTGAGGTTGGGCATCGCCTGGGTGGTTTGTGTGTGAGAAGAGCCTTAGTGTTGCTGGAAGCAGTCTCAGGTCAGACCCTGTGTTAGGGGTGCTGCACCCCACAGGGCACTGTTGTAGACGTCTTGCATCTCAGCAATTCTCGTGGTTCATAGTCCTTTCATGGGAGAAAAATGGGTAACACGAGCGAACCAATATGAAATATGAAATAATGATACCACACGCAGTATGTGTGGGGTCATCACATTTCTGGCAAGAGTGGGACAAGTTTAATTTTTGAGCAGGGGGATTTATAGGGCTAAAATTAGCCACAGGTGAAGAATAATTGTAATAACAATACCTAAGCTATGAGTGTGACTTAAAAATTCTAAATTACAAGAGAGAAGGTCACAACTCAAGGTAACTCTTAGCAAGCTCGCTTTAAATGCAAAATCAGGATTAGGAGAAAATAGGAAATATCTAGAAACTTGGTCTTTCTAGGCTGGACTCCTATTGTTTTTAGAGGTTAAAGGAAGAGAGGAGCCAAATCCCCAAGAAAGAGTTTCTCTATTTCTAAAGGAGGGACAAAAGTCAAAATCTGTATTCTGGTTATGCTCTTAATTACCAGAAATTTCAGCTGCAAAGGACAAATTTGAAAAGGAGAGAAAATTTGTCTTTGCTTTTTTAGGGCTAACTAAATCCAGAAAAAGGGGTTCTCAAATAAACTTTGGTGCTGGAATTTCTGGGCCAAATTATTTGAAAGAGGCCAATATTTTTGCCTGATCTATACAAAGGAGAGATAGTCAGATACTGGCTGAAAATGCAATGCCAGGCATCTCTTTGGAAATTCCTCAACCATCCATGCAGGGGAAAAAGGCGTCCACAGCGGGCCTTTTGAGGAACCCCATGGGGGTTAAATTATTTCTACCCACCAGGAAAATCTGAGGATACATCTGGTGGGCTGAACCCCCCTAAAGGCTTAGGCATGCCCTGGCAGGGCACTGTTAGAGAGGCTGAGAAGTCTTATGAGGTTTTGTGAGCTGGAGACTAGACAAAGTCAGAATTGCCACCTTTCACTCCAGTCTGAGGGCAGTGCCGCCATCTTTCACTTTGTGAAATTCTGTGGTCTGAGGTGAAGGTGGCTGACCAGTGGGGAGAGAGCAAGTTCATCCTCCCTTCCTGCTTCATTCTTGAATGATACTCGTCTAGCCCAATCCCCCCCCCCCAAGTTTTCTTTGCTTTGTTCTCTGGTTGAGTGCTAATCTCTTCCAGAAACACTCCTCAGAGGCAATGTTTCATCCATAATCTGGCATCCTTGAGCCAGTCAGGGCAACAAAGTTTTACTGTCCTGGTGACTGTCTGGGGTTGGGAAGAAAATTGCTCATCTATTCTCCAGCAATTGTGCATTAGGTTGTCTTCAGCTAATATGCATAGCATCCAGTTCTTCATATGGGCACATGATACTATTGATCTTGGATAATTACCTAGGAGTAGAATGCCAGGATCATGATGTAGATGGACATTTAACTGTTTAAAGAATATACTAAACGAAGGGCCAGAGCAATAGTCCAATGGGTAAGCACTTGCCTTGCATATGGCTGGCCTTGGTTCAATGTCTGGCATTGAATATCTTTGCTGAGCCTGCCAGGAGTAATTCCTGAGCACAAAGCCAGAAATGGTCCAAAACCAGGAAAAAAAAAAAAACACCCTAAAACCAAGAATCAAAACTATTTGGCTGAAGCATCAAGGTGGGACTTGGGTATGGCAATGAGGTTATCTATGATTGATATGCTCTCTTTTTCTGGATAACCTCAGTGCCACAGGATCCTTTGGAAATACCCTACATGGCTGTGGTCTCTGATTCCATGTGCTCTTTTATCTGGCTATTCCCACAACTCTCAGATCCCTATCAGAGCTAAAGCTATTAGGCCCTAATTCAAGATCAGATCTGCATAACCCACACAAAGAAGAATTAAAGCACAAATATAACAATTAGGAAAGGGGCTATGAGAGAATAGGACACACGTGAGAAATACAGCAGAGCACAGCAATGAGGAAGGAAAGCCTTGCTGGTGGGGATGCTTCAGTGGATCTGAGATTTCATCATTCTCACCTTTTGAGGTGTTCAGCATCCGTAACACCTTAATTCCATTGATGAACCATAGAAAACTTTCAGGGTTTGTGCGTGGACATTCAAAAGACCCCAGAACTAGGGCAGGACTTGATTAAAGATAAAAACGGGGATGATGTTGATGTGTTAAAGGAGTGGGTGTAATAGTTATCTGTCCTTGTGTAGCAACAAAGATGTTTGTAGAATAGTCTCACTCATCTATGGATTTATTTTTTATTTTTAAAATTATTATTATTATTATTTTTTGGTTTTTGGGTCACACCCGGCAGTGCTCAGGTGTTACTCCTGGTTCCATGCTCAGAAATTGCTCCTGGCAGGCACGGGGGACCATCTGGGGCACCGGGATTCGAACCGATGACTTTTTGCATGAAAGGCAAACGCCTTACCTCCATGCTATCTCCCGGGCCCCTTAAAATTATTTTAATTATTTTTTATTTTTAAAAAATTAAATTTTTTTTTAAATTTTTATTTTTATTTTATTTTATTATTTTATGTATTATTTAAAATTTTTAAATCATCTATGGTTTTTTTTTTGTTTTGTTTTTTTGGGGTCACACCCGGCAGTGCTCAGGGGTTACTCCTGGCTCCATGCTCAGAAATTGCTCCTGGCAGGCACGGGGGACCGTATGGGGCACCAGGATTCGAACCGATGACCTTTTGCATGAAAGGCAAACACCTTACCTCCATGCTATCTCCTGGGCCCCCCATCTATGGGTTTTAAGAAAAATAAAGCCCCACTTTCTGTCCGGCTCCAGAGGCTGGCTTAGGGGTGGGGCTGAATCTCCCTTCCTTGGGGCCTGGGAGACCCACCCTCTCCCTTCCTGGGGTCGGGACTAAGGC